>JAJIBD010023988.1:0-102528 GCA_021461705.1 Cryptotis parvus
TATATATATATATATATATATTTATGTCATGCAAATAAATGCAGTCATTCTCTATCTGTCTTTTTCCTTCTGGCTAATTTCACTCAACATGATCCTCTCCATGTCCATCCATTTTTAGGCAAATTTCATTACTTCATTTTTTTCTAACAGCTACATAGTGTTCCATTGTGTAGATATATCACAGTTTCTTTATCCAGTCATCTGTTCTCCGGCACTCTGGGTGTTTCCAGATTCTGGCTATTGTGAATAGTGCTGCTATGAAAACAAAGGTGCAGATGGTGTTTCTGCTGTGTGTTTTGAGTGGTATGGCTGGGTCAAACAGAAGCTTAATTTCTAGTCTTTGGAGAAATGTCCATATTTGTTTTCCAAAATAGCTGTACCAGTCGACATTCCCATGAGTAATGGATTAGAGTCCCTTTCTCCCCGCATCCACACCAGAATTTGTTGTCCTTGTTCTTTTGGATATGTGCCAGTCTCTATGGTGTGAGATGATATCTCATTGTTGTTTTGATTTGCATCTCTCTGATGATTAGTGATGATGAAGTTTTTTTCATATGCCTTTTTGACATTCAAATTTCTTCTTTATCAAGGTTTTTGTTTATTTCTTCTCCCTCATTTTTTTGATGGGATTGGTTGCTCTTCTTGTAAAATTCTACCAGTGCCTGATATATACTGGATATTGATCCCTTATCAGATGATATTGGGTGAATATTCTTTCCCATAGTGTGGACTGTCTTTGTATCTTGGTCACTGTTTCTTTTGAGGTGAAGAAGATTTTTAGTTTCATATAGTCCCATATATTTATCTTTGCTTTTAATTGCTTTGTTAGTGGTATTTCGTCTTTGAAGATGCCTTTAGCTTTAATGTCGTGGAGGGTTTTTCCTATATTTTCTTTGATGTACTTTATGGATTCAGGTCTGATATTGAGATCTTTAATCCATTTTGATCTGACCTTTGTGCATGGTGTTATACAGAGGTCCAAATTCATTTTTTACATGTAGCTGCCCAGTCTTCCCAGCACCACTTGTTGAAGAGGCTTTCCTAGCTCCATTTTGTACTTTTTGCTCCGTTATCAAAGATTAAATTATCATGTATTTGAGGCTGGGTGTCTGGATACTCAACTCTATTCCATAGGTCTACAGGTCTGTTTTTATTCCAATACCACGCTGTTTTAATTACTACTGCTTTGTAGTACAGTTTAAAGTTTGGAAAAGGTGATCCCTCCCATCTTCTTTTTCCGAAGGATAGCTTTAGCTATATGAGGGGTTTTATTATTTCATATAAATTTCAGGAGTGTTTGGTCAATTTCTTTGAGAATGTCGTGGGTATTGTTATAGGTACCACATTAAATCTGTATAAAACTTGGGAGTATTATCATTTTGACAATGTTGATTCTCCCAACCCAATAGTAGGGAATGTGTTTACATTTTCTTGTGTCCTCTTTTATTTCTTGAAGCAGTGTTTTGTAGTTTTCATTATACAGGTCCTTTACACTCTTAGTTAAGCTGATTCCTAGGTATTTGATTTTTTTGTGGCACAATTCTGAATGGAATTGTTTTCTTAATATCCCTTTCTTCTCTTTAGTTATTTGTATATAGGAAAGCCACTGACTTTTGGGTATTGATTTTTGTCCTGCCACTATACTATAGGTATCTCTTGTTTATAGGAGCTTTTGGTAGAGTTTAGGGTTCTATATGTCTGCAAATAGTGATAGCTTGACTTCTTCCTTGCCTACCTGGATGCCCTTGATGTCCTTTTCTTCTCTGATTGCTATGCCAAGTACTTCCAGTACTATATTGAATAGAAGTGGTGAGAATGGGCAACCTTATCTTGTCCCTGATCTTAGGGGGAAGACTTTCAGTTTTTCCCCATTGAGAATAATACTCACTTTGGGTATCAGAGTGATATGTGCCTCCATAGAGGCTATTTGGAAGTGTTTCTGTTTCTTCTACTTCCTGGAAGAGCTTGAAAAGGACTGGCAGTAGGTCCTCCTTTAAAGGTTTGGAAGAATTCACTAGTGAATCCTTCTGGACCTGGGCTTTTGTATTTGGGCATACATTTGATTACTGTTTCAATTTCCTCAATGGTGTTAGGCTTATTCAGGTATTTTAGGTCTTCTTGTTTCAGTCGTGGGTGGTTATAGGCTTCAGGAATTTTCTCATTTCTTCCAGGTTCTCATATTTCGTGGCATACAGACTCTCAAAGTTGTCTCTGATGGTCTTTTGGATTTCTATGGTTTCTGTTATGATGTCCTCCCTTTTCATTTATGAATCTATTTGGGTTCTCTCTTTCCCTTTCCTTACAAGTCTTGCCAGGGGCTTGTTGATCTTGTTTATTTTTTCAAAGAACCAGCTCTTGGTTTCATTAATCTTTTGGATTATTTTATGGTTTCCAGCTCATTGATTTCCTCTCTAAGTTTCATTTCCTTTCTTCTGCCTGGGTTGGGCTTTTTTGTTGGTCTTTTTCTAATATTTTGAGTTGTGAAGTAGGTTATTTATGTGGGCCCTTTCTTTTTTTTTGTGATGAATGCTTGCAGAGCTATGAACTTTCCTCTTAACACTGCTTTCGCCTGTATCCCACAAGTTTTTATAGTTTGTGTCTTCATTTTCCTTTTGTTTCCAGGAATCTTTGGATTTGTCCTTTGATTTCTTCTATGACCCATTAGTTGTTCAGCAGTGAGCTGCTCAGTTTCCAGGTGCTTGCCTTGACTCTCTGTTTTTGTGTGTAGTTAACTTTCATTTTCAGTGCAACCTGGTTTGAAAGATAGTTGACACAGTTTCTATCTTCTTGATTTTATGGATATATGTTTTGTGGCTCAGCACGTGATCTATCTTGGAAAATGTTCCATGTGCCCTGGAGAAAAATGTGTATTCGGCTTTTTTTTGGGCTGAAAAGCCCTGTATATGTTTACTAGCCCCTGTTTCTTCCATTTATTCCTTCAGCGCCAGTATTTCCTTGGTGAGTTTCAGTCTCATCGATATATCAAGAGATGATAGAGCAGTGTTGAAGTCTCCAACTACAATTGTGTTACTGTCAATGTCTTCTTTGAGGTCTATTAGCAGTTGTTTTAAGTATTTTTGCTGGCCCCTCATTGGGTGCGTATATATTTAGGAGTGTGATTTCTTCCTGATATGCATATCCCTTAATTATTAAGAAGTGGCCTTCACTGTCCCTTCTGATCTTTTTCAGCCTGAAGTCTATGTTGTCAGATACTAGTATGGCCACTTTGGTCCTTTTGGAGAAGTTGTTTTCTTGGAGAATTGTTTTTCAGCCTTTGACTTTGGAGTCTCTGTTTGCTCCTGATTGTTCAGATGTGTTCAGATGCCTTCATTTCATTAAGTTTTTTCACAATACCCCCACCACTGTCTTCAGGTTTGGAGCATTTACTCTGAAAAGTCTGCGTGAATCTTAGGGATGCCCCTGTGTATGTGACTTCCTTCTTCTTTGATCTTGCTGCTTTCAGTATTCTATCTCTATGGTTTTTCTCATTCTAACAAGTATGTGTCTTGGGATATTCTTATTTGTGTTTCTTTTAGCTGGTATCCTTCGAGCCTCCTGAATCTGGGAACAAGCAATCTTTAATTCCTTCCTCATCAGAATTTTCTTCCTGCCCCTCTGGGATGCCAATGATCCTTGTGTTTTCATTTTGAATTTATCCCGATGATCTCTTGTGGTCTGTTCATTAATTGTGACTATTTTTTTCCATCTTCTGCTGTTGTCTAGAGAGTCTCTGCATTGCGCCTTCGAGATCACTAATTTTCTTTCTTCAGCAGTTGTTACTTTGTTATGGAGGCCGTCTATTGAGTTTTTCATTTCACCTATCACATTTTTAATATCTATCATTTCTACTTTTATTTTCATTTGTATTTTACACATTTCTGCTCTCATGTTCTCTTGTATATTATTGACTCTGTACTCCATTGCTTCTTTGAGCTCCTTATGCATTCTTAACAGTTCTTTGTGAAATTCCTTGTCAGAAAGGTCATATAGCTCATTGTAAAGTCACTTGGCTCATCTGGACTAGTAACTTCACTCACGGAACTTGGTGGAGTTCTGCGTTGTTTTACCATTACTACCTTAGTTTCTTGCAAATTGTGTGTTCTCGTGTGGATAGTCTGTATGGTTAACTATGTTTAGGCTGTTTGCAGAGTTTTTGTGGCATGTAAGTAATGTTGAATGCTATGTTGCCTGACACCTCTATATAGGGTATTTGTTGAATAAGTAATTCACATGGATGTTAGTGCGCGAAATTTGGGTGTGAGACCATGATAATTGATGTGATAATCAGAGACACACCTTGAGATGGGAATATACAGGGTTTCAAGTGCTGCAGGGAGGGGGCTGAGGGGTTCCTAGCCGCCTGTGTTTCCCCAGGCAGCTGTCCTGCAGCTATCTGCGGACTTTCCCAGGTGTCTGGCTAGCAGTTGTGACTGTCCTGAGGTCAAATTTTTCTGCTGCTAACAAAAAGGGAATGGGTCTACTTGGGAGGAAGTGAAAAGCTTATGAAGGACTTGAGTGTGTTGAAACCAAGTGTTAGGAGATGTTTGCACAGTATCACAGGAAATACAGTTGAAAGTACTCCTGTGTTTTTTATCCAAGAAAATTCATGAGTGCTACCATAGATTTCCAGCACCACTGACATCCTGGTCTTTATTTCTCTGGGGAGGGGGTTCACACCAAAGTTACTCCTGACTCTACACTCAGTAATTACTCTCTGCGGTGCTCAGGGAAGCATGTGGACCAAATCAGGGGTTGGCCGTGTGCAAGGCAAATTCTCTACCCTCAGTTCTACTCTTCTAACCTGATCTTCTTTTCCCATGCCACCTTCTTCTTTTTTCCTTGATAGTTTGCCTCTGTTCTCAGGGGTTGCAGGAAAGTTGCGGGACATCCAGGAATCACAAACACATTCCCTTCAAGAACGAGGGAAGAAACAAGAAGAGGCTGTGTGTCTCTTTGGGAGAACCAAACCATGACTAGCTGGTGTTTTATTGACCCAAACTAGCCATTGCTCATTCCCAAGAATGTACACACAAAATGCCTGCCCTATTGGAAAGTTGGGTACCTAAAATTCCCACCTATAAGGTATAAATGGCTGACTTGCTTATATTTCAGTTGGATAGACTTAGGAAATCTGAATCTCTGTCAATACAGAAGAAGGGAGGAAGGACAGTGGATAGGCAATAAGTTCCGTCTTCCTAAGAACATGAAAGAGAATTAGTAGCCAAGAAGGGAAGTCAATTTTAGGAATAAAGAAAGTGTGGTATAAAGTCAATGTGGTAAAGAGCTGAGTCTAGTGGAGTCAGAACATTACATATGTGACAGTTAATTGAGAATTGAGACTGAAGTGATTTGGGCAAAATCAAGCACTGGCACTTTTAATATCTGCTTGCCAGCTAGATTTTAATTTGGAAGGTAAAAAGCACATATTGGCAGTGGGTTTGTTTTGATTTACAGCTCTGTTGAGGTAAAATTGAAGTGCAACAAATTAGACTATTTAAAAACATGCAAAGTTTTGAGAGTTAACTTGGGAATACATCCACAAAAATCATCATTGTGATAAAGAAAATGAACCCCTCAAAATACCTCATGTTCCATTCTCACCCATCTCTCTATCTCTCTGTGTCGCTGGGTCTCTGTGTCTCTTCTTATCTTCCACCATGTCTCCAAGAAATTGTGAGTCTGTTTTCTGTTCCCATTGATTAGTTTGCATCTTCTGGAGTGTTTGACATGATTCCAATTGCTATAGTAGAATGTTAGTTTTTTGTTTTTATTGTTAAGCCATATTGCTTGCACATAAGCAAGCACATGCAAGACTGTGGGTAGCAATGCCTTCATTGCTTTTACCAAAATACCTGGAATCAGAATGACCAGATCACATCATAAATTGAAATTTAACTTTTTAAGAAATTGTTGAACTTGTCTAAATTCTTGCTGTTTTACATCCACACTTGCACTGCGTGAAATTCTCAGTTGCTCCATTAGCTCTTCAATTCTTTGTATGGTCAGTTGTTCTCATTTTAGTCATTTTAATGGGTGTAGACAAGGTCCCTAATAACTAATAATAATGAGCTACTTTTCATGTGCTTATTGGCTATCCTTCTGTCTTCTTTTATGAAGTGTCTGTTTGAATTTTGCTCCTGTTTCTAAAAGTGGTTTATTTATCTTGTTATCATTGAGTCGGCTATTGAGTTGGATATCAATTTGAATATCAAACCAGATATACTATGAATAAAAAGCTAATATATGTGTTACAAACATATTCTCCTAGGTAGCTTGTGGTTTTGTTCTTTAATACTGCTTTTTGAAGAACAAAGATTTTAAACTAATATGAAGTTCAATTTATTAACTTTTTCTTAGGTGGTCTGTGCTTTCTGTGTTCTAACAAACTTATATTTGCCCCTAAGGCCTAAAAGATTTTTGTCTAGAATATTTATGGTTTTAGATTTTTACATTTAGGTCTATGATCTATTGCATTGATTTTTATGTATGCTGCAAAGCAAGGATTTATGTTCTTTTTTCCAAATAGATATTCAATTGACCCCATGTTATTTGTTGAAAGACTTTACTTTTTCCACTAAATTGTCTTGGAAACAATGATGGAAAACAATTGGTTACATACATTTGAGTGTCTTTCTGAAATTTCTTCTGTGTTTCACTGATCTCTTTCTATTGATATTATTGATATCAAACTATTTTTAATATCAAACTATTTTTGATATTATTAATATCAACTTATTTTTGATATCTTTGATTATTGGTACTTAATAATAAGTCTTAAAATCAGATAGTGTTATGTTCTCCAAGTTGTCAAATTATTCTATATTTTCTGCATTTAAAATTTAAAATAAATTTTAAAATAAGTTTGCCAGTTGATGTCTATTTTTAAAAGTATTCTGGAGTTTTGATTAGAATTGTATTGAATTTGGGGCGGAGGCGATAACCCAGCAGGTAGGGTGTTTGCCTTGCATGCGGCCAGCCTGTGTCAGCCGGGGTTCGATTCCCGGCATCCCATATGGTCCCCTGAGCACTGCCAGGAGTAGTTCCTGAGTGCAGAGCCAGGAGTAACCCCTGAGCGTTTCGGGTGTGACCCAAAAAGCAAAAAAAAAAAAAAAAAGAATTGTACTGAATTTATAGCTCAATGCAGAAAGCGTTATCATTTTATTAAAAGATGTAATTATCTGCTATCTGTGTTTTAATAATATTTATAGATATTTGATAAGCCTGGCAAGCTACTCGTGTTGTATTTGATATGCCAAATACCAGTAACAATTATAGACTTCATTCTGAAATGGATTGAGGCTCTTTATGTTCCTGGAGCAAGCAGATGCCCTTGGGCTCTACTAGCATGAGACAGGACATATGGAGATGTTACTGGGGCCTGCTCGAGCAAATCGATGATGAACAGGAAGACAGTGATACAGTGAATCTATAATTCTTTGTGAAGTTATATATAAATGTGTATTTCTCTCTGTCTTTATTTCATTTCAGTGACACTTTAGAGATAAATTTGTTCTGAAGTATGTTATCTCACAGATCATTTTTGAGCCTGTAGATACCATTGGTTAGGCAATGAACTATAGATTGAATCAGAAAAATTCACCACTGAATCTAGTTCAGAGAATAGAGCAATTGTCCAGATGAGAAGTCTAGCAGAAGAAATAAATTAGATGAACATTCAGTGACAACAACCTTGCTTTTTCTGCAAGCTATACTTTGGGAAGATAATGGTCCATAAGAAATGCTATGTTGAAGCAGACTAGAGAGCTCACAGGGGTATAGAATATCCCCAGGTGAAGGACAAACTGAATACAATTGACTCAAAAGTCCACTTCTATAGAAATGGATTTGAGCCTGGTCCAAATAACTTCTGAAATGCCTCTTCCTCTAGACCCACACACACAGACACACACACACAGACTCACACACAAATACACACACACACACACAAAATAGCTTTAATTCCCTGTCAACAGACAACATACTTTTGAAACGATTTAAAAGCTATAAAAGCCTTAGGCCATCCTCTAAATCATGTTTGGGAAAAGGAAGTTTTTACTTTTAGAAATATAAATTTGCATCTATTAATACTAAGATAGTTATCAATATAAGATAATGCATTACCAGCCAGTAGCCAGCTGCTACTGGCTCTCACTGTGCCCAGCCGCTCGCTCATGAGGTGCCCGGGAGGGATGGCAGGTTCTAGCCCTGGCCCGCCACCCCAGCAAAGCCTCTACAAACAGCCAGGCGACCCCCACTCCATGAGGACCTCCATTTTCCACATCGGGACTTCCCCCTTGTCAGAACTCCACCCAGCAGACCAGTCTGTCACAGCCTGGCTCATCGAGATCCACCCTGCTGCAGTTTTTAATCCAGCCCAGGTATGCTGATCCAGAGACAGACCTGGGGCAGAGCTGCTACTGGCTCTCACTGTGCCCAGCCGCTCGCTCATGAGGCGCCCGGGAGGGATGGCAGGTTCTAGCCCTGGCCCGCACCCCAGCAAAGCATCACAATAAGCCAGGTGACCCCCCCACTCTATGAGGACCTCCATTTTCCACATCCGGAGTTCCCCCTCGTCAGAACTCCACCCAGCAGACCAGCCTATCACAGCCGGCTGGCGCGCCAAGCGGCAGCGCGGTTCATCAATAAATGCTGGATTTTGAGATGACTACAAGAGTATGCTACCTGCACGGCAGAGCCTGGCAAGCTATCCATGTCGTATTTAATATGCCAGATACCAGTAACAATTATAGACCTCATTCCTATGACCTGTTGGAATGGTTTGAGGCTCTTTATGTTCCTGGAGCAAGCAGGTGTCCTTGAGCTCTACTTGCATGAGACAGGACATATGGAGATGTTACTGGTGCCTGCTCGAGCAAATCGATGATGAACCGGAAGACAGTGACAGTGATTACCATATTATTAGATGAGTAAGCATATTAATATGTACATTGATATAAAGCTCCTAATCTACATGGATAGTATTTATAGCTATACTGATAAGCATATACTTAGGTGAATATGTATATTGATAAGCATATTGATGAACATTTCCATAGATAAATGTATGCATTTATGTGCATGCTGGTATGTGTATATCAACAGTTGGTGGTGAAGCTAGGAAAGTCCCATAAAATTAAAACCTACATGAAGGGTTCCTTCTGCCTTGCTGAAAATGAATGCCAATGAGCACAACATGGAAAATCACCACAGCTTTTTGTTTTATAAAAGAAATTTCAATGACAAGTTCATTTAGTCAAAATCAAGCCTAGAGAACTTTATTTTTATGCACCCACATGGAACAAGATGCAAATGAGTAGCATACCTGCATTTATATTTGATTACCTTCTAGTTAAAGCAAGTCATTAAACTGTTTACTCACATTTATGAGGACCGCATTTGAATTTTTATGTATTCCAGGGAAGCAGACAGCATTTTCCAAACTTTGTATTACTGTGAAGCAAGAAAACTGGAGATGGCTTACATGGCTGAAGGGCCAGCAAATGCTCAAGGCTCCCTTCTGTCTACTTTCAACAAGCTTCTGCTTGTATCTCTGTTTCCAGCAGAAATATAAGAAGTTATTCTCCTTCACATCATGACACAGACAAGAAAAACAGGCTGATAAGCACCAGGGCGAAGTTAATTGTAACTCGCCTCCTATGCCTCCACCCCCTTCACACACACACACACACACAAACACGCAAACACACACACAATCCAGTGAAAGCAATATCCTTAGCAACTTTTATTTGTGCCTCTATGTGAGGGACTCTGACAGGCACTTTCCACACAAAACCTCTATTTGCTTCTTAGTTGACTATTTAGTAAGCATTTGCATAGTAACTGGCCCCCAATGTTCCATTTTCAAATCTTTTCTCTTAGAAATTCTTCATTGACCTCAGGATTGTGGTGATCAGTCTATTCTGTTTTTCCATAAGTGCTCCTGACTGCTAATTTGTAACACTCTGTCCCCATTCCAGCACCCAAGTCACATGATCATAATTGCATACTCACCTGGCTTTGAGTCCCATAAGATAATAGCTCTGTAAGATCAGAGACTGTATCTGTGTCATTCAATAATTTTTATAAAATAAATATTTTGCCCTCCATGTTTATGTTATGCTCTTTCTTGATTACTCAGTAGCTATACAAAGGCATGATAATCAGTCCCATTTTCTAAAACTTTGAAGAGGAAACTGTGGACCAGAAAAGTCTAAGACAGAAGTGAAAGCAAGGGTTGTCTAAAGACCACTTATATTTCAGTGCTTCAAGAAATTATTCTAATTTTTATTAGGATAGACTCTGCCTCTGCATAAATATCTACACAGTGCTCAAGATTCTTGCATCTTCTTATCCTTTTTTCCACTGTTAAACAAACACTGTGCTATTGTGGTCTCCATTTTCCTCAAAAAATCAGATGAAATGCAGGCGAAAGAGATCTTAACCAGAAGCACAATTGCCTAGTTCAGACAGTTAAAGCTCTAAAGCTCACCCCACAAAAGCAAAATGGTACCAAGTTCCTTGGCATTTACTTATCCCCTCTTCCTGGGTGATGAGCTAGCATTCTTAGAGCTGCTCTTGTTAGTTATGTGTTAATGCTTTTGTCTACAGAAAAGGAACACAACGGGCTAGTGCTGGCCCTGGGCAGGAGGGAAGTCTTCATTTGCCTTGAATTGGGTCACAGAGCCAAGTCTTTCTAACAACCATGATTATCTGGAAAATGGAGTCTCTTCTAGTTCTTTCATTCAACCCCCCCACAGATTTTTGAAACAAAATTTCTATGAGATAATGGGAGCTGGATCAGGTTGGGGGTGAAGGCTGGCATTGTGAAAGCAGTTTTATTTTAGCCACTAAAATCTGTAGTCCTGATATTGCTGTAACATTGATAGCCTTTTTATTTTAAATGAACATATACTTCATTGTTATATAATGTTACAGTGATCAAGTGATCACTGTGATCAAGTGATCAAGTGATCAATGTTACAGTATATAACCGGATGAAAAATCTTATTTGGCGATCTGAAAAGTGAATTAAGGAAAATAACAGTTCTTTGAGATTCTTGATTATCCTTAGAATGAGCTTAGCCTCTGATCCATGTTTTCTTTAGCTTCTCTACTACTTTTGGATATTGCTCTGTCACTGAAAGTGACATTTTGAGTGAAAGCAATATTTTGAGTACAAAAGGTTGTGGCCTGACTTTTCCTGTACTTGCTCTTCAGACCATGGCAGAGTTCTACAGACCAACATAATCTGGTCACACAAAGCAGTAAAAGCCAACTGAACCTCATCGCACTTTTACATGTAATCTGAATAAAACAATCCTATGGATCTGAATCAAGACACTGACAGGAGGTACAAATCAGTGCATGAAATGTGTTATTTTCTTTGATATTTATTCCTTTAGGAATTGGCATAGTTGGGTCATTATACCTGTAATCCTTTACTCATAGGCTGGTAAGAAACTTGGGGACACTGAAGCACAGTGGACAATTGGCATTGTAAAGAGAGAAGTCAATCATTTTCTGTTTGCTTAGGACAGTAAACATCAAATGGCAATAACAACAACCACAAAGACCCACACATTGGCTTCTATATGGGAAATCAAATTTTCCATAATACATGGCACCCTTTTCCAAATCCTTTCAGTTTCCCATAAAAATACACATCTGAGTAGTTTAGTGCACAGGGATTCCAGGCCCTTCTAGACAGCATGGCACTAGTTTGCTAGAGGTACAAAACTCCACTAAGTTTTCTTTCAGCTTCTTGCAAATTCTGCACTTCCTTCTCCATCAGACCTTTGCTGAATGACTTCCTCTTCTGGAATGTTCTTATAAACTTTTCCCTTTCTCCACTTTTCCCTGATCAATTCTTCCCTGGATATCATATTTCCAGCTTTTTAATAATGCTATATGGTGTGTTGGGGGATCTCTCATGAAAACAGTTCTCCTCTAAGTCTGCATTTGATTGGATCTCAGGATTGAACATTTCCATGACATCTTTTCATATACCAAAGAATATTGTTCATATTTAGCTATTTATTTACATGATTCCTTGATTGGACTCTTTAAGTTGATTGTGAGTATTGAATATGAATATTGTTCATACTTAGCTATTTATTTACAGGATTCCTTGACTGGACTCTCATTTTTCTTTAAGTTCCTTGACATGAATTCTGCAAGGAGTTGCTTTTTCTAAGCCTAGTCCATTGCCTGGCACCTAGAAAGGTATAATCAAGAGGTGTTGAGTAAAACTGTGTCATCACAATTACTCTTATGATATAAAATACCTTAAGCCTCAATCTGTGAATCCAGTTCTGAACTAACGGTCTACAGAGACAGTGAATCTCAAAAATCAAAACATAAAACTATCACGTAACTTCACATCCTAAGTCTGTTCTTGCCCAGAATTCTTAGCCTCAACTTGATGTGTGCTCAGTCACTCTCATTTCCTACAGCCTAAGCCAGTGTGCTCTGTGGTTTAATTTCCTTTCTGCAAAGCAGGTACTATAACAAAATAGCAGGAGTCATGGCTGGGCCCTAAAATAGCACACACGTCCTGGCCCTGTCCTTGGGAGGCTAGCCACAGACATGGGGAGATTATTAACACAATAAACCATAATTCTGCAAATTTGTACTCAGGGACCTTTTTATTGCCAGGTTGGGGACTATTTAATCTATGGCTTGACTCCTAGTTTACTGGATTACTAGGTTACTAGAAGACCAGGTAATTGACACGTAAACCACAAGGATTTACGAAAGATGCTGGACTCAGTTTTATATTTTATGGACTTAGTAAAAACTTTAGTTACATATTTAGTTTTTAAATGACATTTATGGCATTTTTACTGTTCACATTCCATATCATAACCAATTTTCTAATAAGTTTAGGTTTCCAATAATACTGGCTCTAAGTGTTTTTCAATTTTGCCATTATTAATCATTTTTTAAAACCCTCTGCTACTACATAAATTATTTTAAAATTAAAATACCTAAAACTGTTTCCATAAAAATGCTTCCATGCACTCCACATACATTCAAGTCCTGTATTCCTGTGAACGTTTTTGCCTAGGCCATGGTGAAGCAGTTGCTGAACTTGACCTGAGTGACCTGTCTCTGCTCTTGCCTCACCGTGAGCTGATCCCACATCAGGCTCTTTCCAACGCTCCACAACCCTATGAAGGACAGGAGATCTTCAATGTGCAGGGAAGTGTGACACACTTGGTGAAATAATATGTGAAGGTATTTTACAAGCCATAAAATGTTTTATGATTAATAACAATATTATGGAAAGTCCTGACTCTTATTACTGCATTCTTACACTTTTTAGTCTTTGATTCCATAAGTATTATGTAACATATTGTCTTTGATTCTATATGTACTATGTGGTGCTGTTTCCAAGAACAACTTTAATATAGACGCCAATCTCTTAAAATGTCATTTTTAAGTGTCTCCTCCCAACCAGATATAGGATCTGCTAAGTGATAAAGAAGCCATTTCACTGGAATCCAACTTCAACTTGGCTAGTGGAGTTTAAAGCTAGGAGTAGCTCATGGTCTCATTCAGGCAGCCCTCCAGAATAGCCCTTCACCCTGGACACCTGTCCTCCTTAGTCCTGCAGGCCTGCCCTGGTCACCCATTAATGATCAAGAGACAAGAGATCATGTTTGTTGAATCAAAATGGAAAACAAAAGAAAACAAACAGGAAGATGGACCCTTAAAACACTCATTCACACCAAGCCTTATATTTGAATTTGTAAATTTGGTCCCCCTCCCATTTTTATTATGTGTATGTGTGTGAGGCATTGCACACGCAATTTCAAGGCTCATATACTTGGTGGGGATAGACTAGAGATGGCTCCTGGATATAAGTTCAGTCCGGGGGTCAAATCAGGGCCTCCTGCATGAAGATAGGGGCCCTAATATGGGGCAACATCACTGGGCCCCCAGATTGGGCTTTTCATTAAACTAGGTATCAAATTTCGCCTGGTTGTCTCCCCAGAAGGAGGTGGAAGTTTAGCTAAACTGTGAAGGTTTAACGACCTTTTGGTAAAGAGCAAAGAGTCCCATTTCCAGACATTTCTTACACAGCCCTGAAAACACTTTCGTCTACCTCCCTATGGGCATCTGTACAGCAAGGGATAGAATAGGCAGCTGTCCGCCTGCTGGAGCTCTCGTGATCCCAAGAGTTATGGTGGGAATAGGGCACTGGTGGAAGGATGGGTGCTGGAGCAGTGTATGACAGAGACCCAGTTGTGAACATTTTTGTAATTGTATATCACATGGTGTTATGATAAAAAAAAATATAAAAAAATAGAGTTAGGTCAACCTTTATTTTCTTTCTTTGATTTACAGGAATCTCCCGATTCTGGAGAGAGAAGATCAAGGTTGAGAGGGCTGATATGGCTGGCCTGAGTTCACATAACCTGGAGAACAGAACTAAGGTTTGGTGGGTCCTGAAGTGAGCGCTCTTCCTATGCATTCTTGAACAGGTCTTAAGGAAGCTACACGGTGCTTTGTTCCTTTCAGTTCCGTATCTCAAACCCTCCCCCTACGACCCCCAGACTCTTTAGTCCTATGAAACTCTATCTAATAAACAGCTTTGATTTTTCCCTTTGAAACCTAATTGAAAAATTCTTGTTAAACCTGACTGCTACTTAATTTGTGCTGAATCCAGCTAGCCCTCCTTTCTTAGGTGACAAAAGCCTCAGAAAATTAAGCATTTTCCCCCTTTAATGAAGTAATTCCACGGCCATGATGATACCCATACTAAGAACACCACAGCAGATTTAGGTCCTACTGACATTTCCAGATGCTACTTCTATTTGGAAAGTTTATATAATGCCAGTGTAAAAGGTCCTCTCTGGAAAAAGCTTGGCACAGAGAGACGTAACAGCTTCTTTGAGCTGTCTCTGCATTCTAATAGCTACACCACCAGCACTGTGAAGTCAGAGTGCTCTGACTTAGCCACATCGATTCTTAAGCTGATTTTAAAAATTATCCAATGAGTGGCATGTCAGAAGAATGCCCTTAAACAAGCTTTTATGCCAGTGCATCTCATTTACTGTGGGGCGAGCATTCTTCCTGTGCCTCCTCCTCCAGCTGCTATGTGCTATTAATACCATGTGAAGAATGTAGCATATTATGGGCATGAAAAATAGAGGCAAGAGAAGGAGGTGTCCCTGAGTCACCTTGGTGCTTGTGAAGAATGAATGCTGCTCACTCCTGAGCAGGGACCGCCTCCCCAGGAAGCGCCTGGACCACAGGTCTCCAGGAAAGCAGTTTGTGGCAGGCAGAAGGGGCAGGATTGGGTGTGGGGATTGAGGTGGCCATGAACTTCTGGTTTTCAGGATCATGGGCCAGCTCTGGTGAAGGTTTCTGCTGCAGTGAGCTGACCTTGCTCTCTGGGTGTCTACAGATCTGTTCAGGAGTGCCAGACTCTAAGCCCCTCCCACGGCCTGAATACCAGATGAGCTAAATAATAAGTAACACATGTAGGAGTTTTTACAGTTTACAAAGTGCTTTTACATAGTCATTACAAGACAGGGCCTCTGCCACAGAGAGGCCAGCCCCCTTAGGAGTTTGGAGGCTCCAACTATATTTAAAAATGGAATGAATTCCAAAATAGGTTGTAGAATCACAATATATTTTTACTGTTTGCAGGTAACAAATTAAGGCAGTTAGCACATACAAACACACATGCACACACCACTACCACCAGCACCACCCAGAATTTTTTTCTGCTGGTGTTATTAAAAACTAAGTATACAATATTTTTAAAAAATAATTTATAAGGTTTTATAGGATGTATGTCTGGTTCAGGGTACAAATTTGCAGTTATAAGCTCACTGCCATTCCCCCCTATTTTTACTATTAGTGTATTTTTATGGGTGCAAATTTTATATAATCTTCTAGAAGGTGAGTCCATGCACCAAGTACTCTCTAGTTTCCTCTATGATAAGCTAATTCCAAGATGGTGACCTCTTATGTCACCAGAATACACTTCCTTTCCCTAAACCTCATAGATCTTATTTACGTAACATACTCAAGTTATGCCAAGATGGGAAAACAGTCTTCCGAGCTGCTGTCTGATGACAATGATTTAAGATGCTCTTAGTGAAATGATAGCCAAGAAGCAGTGGGAAGACCCATGTCAAATGTTGAGTGGAACTGTCAGAGGGATGAGAACACTTTGCCTTCATGTAACGTTGCATAGGATTTGGTCACCAATCAGCCACAGTGGTGTTCTTACCCAAATACACGTTTTTACTTAATCACTATGTGATTGGTTAAGCATCGGATAACCTAGGTAGTGGCAAAATGCTATTCTCCCTCTTAGAGACAGACACAGCTAAAAGAAATGCCCTACTTGGTGGTTAAAATCTGTTATCCTTGGAGAATTAAGAACTGAAGTTTCTTACAGAATCCAGACCAATGGTGCATAGTTTCTATTCATCATTTCATGAGTTACTATGGCTATAAATTGTAAAGAAGTATTTCTCAAGATACTTTAAATGGGAAAGAAGTATTTCTCAAGATACTTTAAATGGGAATAAAGTTAAAAATAGAAAATCAAGAAGGAACATGAGTGACAAGCCCAGTGTACTCTTGGCTCTAACTCTGCAATCTCGCATACTTCCCTTTTCATTGTACTGCTAGTTTAGTCATAACTAAGGGTCTTGGCCATTTCTCCACATCTTGCAAGCAGAGGCACTGACTGTCTTTGCTCTGAACTGGGTTTACAAGGATGTTTATATGGTGAATAGCTTTAGAAGACAGAGATATTATCTCCCTTTGGAGCAGAGGGCTGGCAGACTAACTGCCCCTCATAAAGCCATCCATCTTTTAAACTCAGGATTCCTCATATAAGAATGTCACTGGGCCCTCTTCTCATTGCCCTGGGAATTCAGTTTCGGAACAGATGCAAATATGATGGTGATCATGCTGTCTGTTAATAGTCAAATCTTTTATCTCTGGCTTAGCAATCTTGTGTCTACTTTCAGCATCCTTAAAGCATGGGCATTCTAATATTTTAGGTTATAACTGGGTACAATATAAGATTCTTTGCAATATATAATATGTCATATTTTCCTACATAAATTTTGACTTGGATATAATGTGTGCCCCAAACATGAGGGTGACTGTCTTGCTTAGTTTGAGTAGGAGAAAGCAACCCTGGTCTTCTTTCAGTTGGGTTAAAATAGGGCATGAGTCTATCTCTAGAACAAAGAAATCACTGCCAGAGATTCAAGTACTTACTGCTGAAACCTGGATTTCTGACCAATCACTAGCAAGTTTATTTTACCTGAGTCGCAGTGGGTTTGTAGGAGCTAAAGAAACTTTGAGGGGGATTAGATGCACCTTGGCATCAAGAGTCTTTGATAGAACAATTGGAACTGAGTTTCCTAGGTGCCATGTACTTCTGTATACAAACAGAACTGTTCCTGAGGAAATTTGTTAGTATAAGCTCTCTTCTACCAACATCATATGGTGTTCTGCCAGTTGTGCTTTCCAGATGCTCATATTTCAAGCCAATAGCTATGAATTAGGCATTAAGGGATCTGGTTCAGATCACAAATGTTATACAAATCAACCAGTATGGATTAAATGCTGCCACAGTCTATAACTGCTAAATGAGGGTCATGATTTCAAGCTGGTTAACAGACTCTAATACACTAAATGGTTTTATGAAGCCCTCATCCTAGGCATTCATTGTAAGTATGAAATTTTGTATGGTTTTGCAGAAAACTAGCAAGTCACAAACAACTCTGCTCATAGAAGAAGACTGGGATGTAAACTAAATCCTGACCTGTGTGGCCATGCTTGGGTGGGTAGGTGGGTGGGGGACAGTCAGAAGTGCGGTAGCTTATGATTGGATATATTTAGTTCACAGAGGAAGCACAATTTGGAGATGGGGTTTGTGCTAATGGATATTTGATACTTTTCTCTTCTTGAGGATTAATGAGCTTTGGATACATGCCTCTTCTGCTCCCTAAACCGTGCCTCTAGTATGCTTAGGTGAGGCTGCTAATAGTTCTGATTCCCCACTGGCCTTTGGAGAGAAAATTAAGATTTTAGAATCCCAAGTCACTCTCCAAACATGGGCAGTTAATTCCAAAAAGGAATTCTCATCGTTGATCTAGACTGGACCTTGAAGATGATTTTCAATGCCTGAAATCACCTTAGCAATACCATCAACTTGCTGAAGGAACTAGGAGAAACGTAACTCCATTTCCCTGAGCTTGTTCTTTCATTGTCACTAAACATTTGCTTTAGGAATTTGAGCTAGACCTGGCAATGCTTAGGGATTATTCCTGGCTCTGCACTCAGTAAAACATCATAGTGGTGTGGGGCCACCATAGGGTATGCTAGAAATTGAACCTGGGTCAGCTGCTTGTAAAGGTAAGTACACTACCCACTGTACCATCTTTCTGACCCTATTATCATTGTCTCTAAATATACATATTTATTTTATGTAAACCATAGGCAGTGTGAGGATTAAATAAAATGTTAGATGAAAGAAAATATTATCCTAAAAATGTACGTGGCATATATTAGAGACCCTATTTATGTTGGTAGTTTCTTTTTTGTGTGATTTGGGGTGACACCTGAAGATTCTCAGGGGTTATTCCTGACTCTGCACTCAGAAATTACTCCCGGTGGTGCATAGGAGCCATATGGCATGCGGGGGATCGAATCCAGGTTGGCCACGCACAATGCAAAGGCCCTACCTACTAGAATATCACTCTGGCCCCTGTTGGTAGCTTCTTAATTAAACTCAGAAATTATGTTCATGGCAAGAAAGCTTTGTGCTTCATCAGTACCCTTCACTTTCTTAATTTATTGCTCTAAAACACTTTTAACAGTCCTACCAGATTACCTTTTCAAGTAAATATGTGGTCCTAAAAATACTCCATTTGTGTTTTTACCTGGGAAGTTACTTTATAATAATAATGACAATAGTAATAAATAGATAAATAGATCATCTGCAACTATCGCCCCATCTGCCTGTTGTCCGTCATCTACAAGCTGTTTACACGAGTCATCCTGAACAGGATTAGCAGAACACTAGATGAAGGACAACCATGCGAGCAAGCAGGCTTCCGGAAAGGATTCAGCACAATTGAACATAACCACAGAGTAACCAAGCTCATCGAGGTTTGTAGGGAGTACAAGATGCCGCTCTGTCTCACGTTCATTGATTTAAAGAAAGCCTTTGATTCTGTGGAGACTGAAGCAGTCATCGAAGCCCTAGCCAAACAGGGTGTTCAAACCCAATACATCAAGATCCTTCGTGAGCTGTATTACGGATTCACCACCAGGAGCTCACCATTCTACAAAGAAGTGATCATTAATGTGAAAAGAGGGGTTCGACAGGGTGATACCATTTCACCAAAGCTCTTCAGTGCCACCCTCGAGAACATCATACGACAATTAGAATGGGAAGGAATGGGAGTGAAGATAGATGGTCGGCAACTACACCACCTCCTCTTCACTGATGACATCGTTCTAATAACACCAAACATTAGCCAAGCGGCACAAATGCTGGCTGACTTCGACCGAGAATGTGGAAAGATAGGTTTACAGCTGAATCTAAAGAAAACAATGTTCATGAAGAATGAACTAGTTCCTGAGGCCCCATTCACTCTCAATGGAACAAACATCTCTGAATGCAGCAGTTATGTGTACCTAGGTTGAGAAATTAACACGGTGAAAGACCTAAAACCTGAGCTGTGCAGGAGGAAGAGAGCTTCATGGAATGCCTTCAAAAGCATCGAAGAAATAGCTAAAAGGACAAAGAACCTCTGGCTCTGGGCACATCTCTTTGGCTCCACCGTTCTCCCTGCATTAACATACGCCTCAGAGACCTGGGCCCTATGAAAGCAGGATGAGAATGCTATTCGGGTCTCCCAGAGAGGAATCGAAAGAGCTATGCTTGGAATATCACACCTCACTCAAGTGAGAGAAGGAATCGGAGTTCTGACCTCCGTCACTATTCCAGAATCAGGGATGCTGTCTCATTTGCCAAGGCGTCGAAAATCAGATGGGCTGGATATGTAATGCGATTTGGAGACAACCCCTGGACTAGATAGAGCCATTACCGACTGGATCCCATGGGATGTCAAAAGATCACATGGCCGCCCACCTACAAGATGGTCAGACTTCCTTGTAAAGACCCTGAAGGAACGGTTTGAGGCTCTTCATATTCCTCAATCAACCAGATGCCATTGGGCTACATTGGCACGTGATAGGGTCCAATGGAAATGTTACTGGAGCCTGCTCTAGCAAATCGATGCATAACGGTATTCACGTGATCAAGTGAATAAATAGATCAAGTACATATGGTAGAGTAGACAAAAAGTCAGTTTCAAGATAACTAGTCAAAAAATCTCTGTTATAAACTATGTATGTATATCATAATAGGTTTGATAACTATGCTATTATAAGGACAAGATGCCTTTGAAAATTAATCAATTTTAGAATTTGGAAGTGGGAAAAATAATCTGCATTTCAAAATACATCTAATCTAATCACATAAGTCTTTAAAGGCATAGGTCATTTCTCACTTGTGATCAGAGGAAAAACAGAATGAAGTACCAGAGGACAGTGGTACTTCTTTGAAGATGGATGAGTGGTGTGACCAGTCAGGGAATGAGGGGCAACAGGTAGAAGCGGGAAAAGTCAAGGAAACATACTTCTCCTGTAGAACTGACACAAAGGGGGGAGCAACCCTGCCAACACCTTAATTTTATTATCAGATTCTGACTATGGAAGGATAAGATAATACATGTGCATAGCTTTACATTACCAAACTTATCATTTGTGATCATGCTTATGGTCCTCAGAGAGAAAGGAACACGCAATGATATAAGCATTTATCTAAATGCGTGACATTTTATTTCCTTGAAAACATCTCTCTAAATAAATAATATAGGAAATTAAAGCTTCTCTTTGCACTTTGTTAGTGGTAAAGGTGCAGTAACTTTGTGCATCAAAACCATATATGCTAACACTATTGCCACCACAGCCAACCGCCAGAAGACAGAGACTCAGATCCACGGCTGCTCAGCTCAGCCTCATGGTGAGCTGCCCTATGAAGTTCCTGGAGGAAAAGTAAAAGGTCTCGACCAGCTCCTGGTCGGGTCCTACATAGCTCCTAGGGTCTGCTCGCCATGCAGGTGGCCGTGCCTGCTGGACTGGGAGCAAGGATTGGGGATCTCCACCAAGTCCCCAGCCTCCGGACTCAGTGGGTGTGAGCCTGATCTCCAGCCACCACAGCCAACCGCAGCAAGACAGAGACTCCAGATCCACGGCTGCGCAGGTGCAGGGCTGCTATTTAATCTTAGACTCAATGTATTTTAGCACCAGGTCCTTTCAGGATTTTTCTCATGCATACACTTCAATGATCATTCTATTTGCATCAAACTGGAGAGTTTATGGGGAATGAGGAATTATGAGAGACTCACACACACGGGGCAGGGCAGAGCTGCTACTTGCTCTCCCTATGCCCAGCTGATCACGAGGCATCTGGGAGGGATGGCGGGTTCTAGCCCTAGCCCGCCACCCCAGCAGAGCCTCACAAGAAACCAAAGGAACCCCACACCATGAGGGCCGCCATTTTCCACATCCGAACTATCTCCCCTCTCGTCAGAACTCCACCCAGCAGAAGTGCTGATTGCAGTTCGCCTCATCCGTGCCGTTCATCAATAAATGCTCGAGTCTTGAGGTGACTAGAAGATTATCCCACCCTCACGGCAAAGCCTGGCAAGCTACCTGTGTCGTATTTGACATGCCAAATACCAGTAACAATTATAGACCTCATTCCCATGACTTGATGGAATGGTTTGAGGCTCTTTATGTTCCTGGAGTGGGCAGATGCCCTTGGGCTATCTCACATGTGACAGAACATATTGAGATGTGACTGGTGCCCACTCAGTAATCGATGATCTACGGGAGTCAAGTGATCAAGTGATTGTAACCATGTTACCTAACCTACTGATCTCCAACCACTAACCCAGGGACTGGAACTAGTTTGCGGATATAAAAAAAGTTGAAAAACACTGGCCTAGATATCAATAAAAACAAATCATTTTTTAAGTATTTTATTATACCACCATGAGATATACAAATAAAAGATATACAATTAAAAAGTTCATGTTTGGGTTTTGGTCATACAGTGTTTCAGCACCCGTCTCTCCACCAGTGCCCATCTCCCACCACCAACATCCCCGGTTCCCTCCCCTTCCCCAGCCCTGCTCCATGGCAGGTTCTTTATTTCTTTCCCTTTCTCTCTCTTTCTCTTTTCCTTCCCTTCCAGACTATGGATTACAGAACATACATTAAAAGGTTGCCATGTGTATCCTTTTGCCTCTATTTAATGCTCAGTTCTAGGTTGGCATTAGTACCCTCAACTATTATTAGCACCCTGTTCCATTTTCTGTCTTACCTAAACTCTGACTCCCACACGTTTGTGATAATTTCTACCTTTGACAAGACCTCCTGATATATGTTTCACTTGACCTTGGATATTGGTATCATAATATGTACATATATTTATGCCATGCAAATAAATGCAGTCATTCTGTATCTGTCTCTCTCCTTCTGGCTAATTTCGCTCAACATAATCTTCTCCATGTCCATCCATTTATAGGCAAAATTTTATAACTTCATTTTTCCTAACAGCTGCATAGTATTCCATTGTGTAGATGTACCAAAGCTTCTTTATCCAGTCATCGATTTTCGGGCACTCTGGTTGCTTCCAGATTCTGGCTATTGTGAATAATGCTGCTATGAACATAAAAGTAGGGATGGTGTTTCCGCTCGCGTATTTTTGGTTTCCCAGAGTAGATTCCCAGGAGTGGTATGGCTGGGTCAAACGGGAGTTCAATTTCTAGTCTTTGGAGGAAAGTCCATATTGTTTCCAGAAAGGCTGTACCAGCCGGGCATTCCCACCAACAATGGATGAGTGTCCCTTTTTCCCCACATCCACGCCAGCACTTGTTGTTCTTGCTCTTTTGAATATGTGCCAGTCTCTGTGGTGTAAAGTGGTATCTCATTGTTGTTTTGATTTGCATCTCTCTGATGATTAGTGATGATGAGCATTTTTTCATATGTTTTTTTGGCCATTCGAATTTCTTCCTTGCTGAAGTTTCTGTTCATTTCTTCTCCCCATTTTTTGATGCGGTTGTTTGTTTTCTTCTTGTAAAGTTCTACCAGTGCCTGATATATCCTGGATATTAACCCCTTATCAGATGGGTATTGGGTGAATATTCTTTCCCATTCTGTGGACTGCTTTTGTATCTTAGTCACTGTTTCTTTTGAGGTGCAGAAGCTTTTTAGAACAAATCATTTTTTGAAAAGTCAATGCCTCCAAGAATTAAGAAATTTATTGAAGATTTCAAGCCTAAAACTGGGTTTAGACTTAATTCCAAAGCCTATCACTCTATTTCATATTATTGTGGAAGAAGGTGTTTTCCTTATTATTTTATCCTTTCCAAAAACTCAGCAACTAAAATAATCCAATAAATTGCAGTCATTAAACACATAGTCTTCTGGGATGTCAGCATTTTAATATCTTGACCTTCATGTAACATGGCAAAAACTCCTGGACATGCCTGGGGCTATTGGTAGCATGTTCATCTTTTCTTGGTCTTTCCCAAAGAGATATCCAACTACTGGAGAGGGATTTATAATTATTGTTGGTCACCTATTGAATGTAACACTTTTGGGAAAAGCTCTGAACTTAAATAAAGAACAGAACTCTAAGTAGTCCTCTCTTCTATGGGTTGGCCATCTATCTCCTTTTAATTGAATCACCATGAGATATATAGTTATGAAGTTGTTCATCACTGAGTTTCAATTATACAATGTTCCAACTCCCAGCCCTTCACCATTGCACATGTCCCACAACCTATGCCCTCAGTTTCCCTACTCTAGAGCATTGTTGAGTGTGGCCCCAAAACAAAAACAACAACAACAACAACAAAAACAACA
The DNA here is from genome assembly GCA_021461705.1 of Cryptotis parvus. NCBI lineage: Eukaryota > Metazoa > Chordata > Mammalia > Eulipotyphla > Soricidae > Cryptotis > Cryptotis parvus. The sequence goes on from JAJIBD010023988.1 coordinate 23,989, forward strand.
AAAACAACAAAACTCCTCATTTTCAAGTCATCAATTCACATCCCAGTGGCTGGTAGAGCTAGTTGGGCAGCAAATCCTTACTTTTCAAGCTGAAGTGGAGGCCTAAGAGCAGGTGTGGAGTTTCCATGGGTGCCCTTCTTGCTCCCTTGGGCTCAGCTGCTCTTGAGTATTGTGGAATCTCAGCAGTCACATGATGAGGGTTAGCAACTCACGCCTCATGTCTCTATCTCTCCTGAGTGTCTGACATCTTCCCTCACCATCTGCAGCTTCCCCCAGAGTTGTGGTCTTTCAGTGATGCCTATCCAAACAAGCTTTGGGTGGGGGAGGAGGGAGTTGGCATATTTTGAGTGAATGGAGAGTTCCAAACTGTTTGTTTTGTAAAACGGACCCCATTCTACTTCATATTGACTTCCTCACCCATCAATCATTTTTGTCTGGCGAGAATGTTGTGGGAGGAATGTGGCTTGGTCAGACATGGAGGTGATTAAGTCTTTGAACCTCTAGACTTCTGAAATGGGTGGGAGAGGGTAATTTTGGGATGTGAAATGTTTAATGGTTAACTTTTAAAATTTTGTTTGTTTTCTAACCACTTTAGTCTTGATAGCACCAAAAAGCAAAGGCTGCTCATGGAAGTCGGGCTAAAGCAGAAACAAGGAAAATAGGAAAAAATGGAGGGGAGGAAAGAGAGTGACAAAATGACAGTTCTGGTTAGAACTCGGTTCCTTGATTTTCCAGTGGGAACCACCACAAACACCTCCAATGACTTGATTTAAGATGCTCGTAAGTTTTTTTAATATATAATTGTTGACTAAAAAAAACCTTTCTGATGAGGTTTATCCTCCTGAAACACAGTCTGCAGAAGGCACAGGGCCTCAAACTGACTGGAAAGGTGTTGGGCAGGAGGTGGAAATGGGGAAGAAGTGAAGGGATTTTGGCAGATAGGACAGTGCACACTGTCTACACGGTCACTCCTATCCCGAAACATGAAGATAACTTACTGGAGAAATGACTCTCCTAGTAGCCAGTGTGGGCAGCCTCTTTTCCACAGAAAGGGTATGGAGAGAGCCAGGGCTTGGACCCCAAAGGCTTCTCTCACCATCTGCTCACTGCAGTGGAAGTGAGCAGAAAAGATCCCAGCAAAAAACTTTTCTGTAATTTTTCCTCTACTTTCCCTAGTCTCTAGTACTGATGTGGATAACAGGAGAATGGAGGCACATGCAGGGGAACATCTTTCCCAGAATAGCGTGGATTTATTTCCCTAGGTGAACACTTGAAGAAACAGGATGGTCATATGCTGCTGGGACCTGCGGATGAGGGTTTATTTAGGATCAAGGCCACTAAATTAAAATTTTTGCAACTCACGCCTCATGTGAGGCGATGGGGATGGGGAGCTGGCAAACAAGTTCCTTCTTTTGGGTAAGGCACCTTAGCTATTTCTGAGACTCAGTTTTCACTTCTGAGAAATGGCTGTTCTGTCACTCTACATTATGTGGTTGTTATAAATAAGCTAACACACATATACAGCTTCACTTGTATTCTGAGTTCAGTATATGTAAGCTACTATTACTGATTGATTTTTTTATTTGAATCATAGTGTTCAGGGTTACTCTTGACTCTTTTGCACAGAGGTCTTTCCTAGTGATTCTCAGGGGACCATATCTGTTGCTAGAGGTCAACCAGGATTAGCTACATGCAAGAAAAAATGCCCTACCCCTTGTAGTGTCTCTCAGGTCCTAATAAGCTACTACTATTATTATTATTGTTATTTTATTTTATTATTGTTATTACTATAATTATCATTATTATTGTTTCCTCTGCAAATGTGAACAAGGACCCATTGTGAGTCTATTGTTCTATTACATTGAAAAGCAAAGCCAAGGCACCCTGCACTGAGTACACTGTGCTTTAGAATGACTTATCAACATAACCATTTATGTGTCAATATCTATAGATAGTTTTTTTATTTACATTTTTTTCTAAACATTCCTATTGGTTTCCACTCAAACCTTGCATGCAGATAACACTGGTTAAAACCCCCTCACCACATATGGTCTGCTGGGCACTACCAGGAGTGACCCATGAGCACAGGACGAGAAGTAAGTTTTAAGCACCATTGTTGTGACTCTAAAGCCAATAAAATAAATCTTTGTTCTCAGTGAGAACATTTCAGATGGGTGTGGTGTGCCATGGACCAGTGGTCATATGAGAATTGCTCTGCTGGGCAAACTCATTCATTGAACAAGGAGGAAAACAGGTCAAGAGATAACACATCCTCCAGTTTGTTTACTCACTTGTCCTCAGGTCCCAAAGAAAGTCAGCTCAAGTCACTAGACATATATGAAGATCTTTAAACTACATGGAAATGACATACAATTGTCGTTTGGGAGCCACAGTGACCTGATGCCAGGACCTAGTGTGAGAGGATGCTCAAATCCTTTATATAAATTGGAACAATATTGGCAAGTCACCTAGACATATTTTACTGAATACGTCCATGAAAAAAATTCCATGTAATTTTAAGTACAGAGGCAACTTTTTTTTTATTTTTTATTTTTACAATTACAAAGATATACAATTAAAAAGTTCATATTTGGGTTTTGGTCATACAGTGTTCCAGCACCCGTCCCTCCACCAGTGCCCATCTCCCATCACCAACTACCCGGTTCCCTCCCCCTCCCCTAGCCCTCCTCCATGGCAGGTTCTTTATTTCTTTCCGTTTCTATCTCTTTCTCTTTTCCTTCCCCTCCAGACTATGGATTACAGAACATACATTAAAGGGTTGTCATGTGTATCTTTTTGCCTCAGATGCAACGTTTTAAGCCTCACAGTGAAGTATTATGTATTTTGGCTCAGAGGTTGTTCGAATCAGCGAATGCCAAACCTGGAGAGGCAAAGAGTGACTCTACTCACTCATCATCCCCAGTTCTGCCATCTTCCCAGTCACAGCTCCTCTTGGCCTCACAGCTCTTGGTACATTAGTTAGAGTATTTAGAGTAAGGCAGGATGGAACTGAGGCTGCATAAAGTCAGGGGCACTTTATTAGTATTAATACTATTTGTTGTGTGTTTTTCTAGGCTACAACTGGTACTATTCAGGGCTTACCCCTGGCTCTGTGCTGAGGGATCACTCAAAGAAGATCTCAAGGCATCATAGGTGGTGGCAGGTATTGAACTGTATTGGATGTGTGCAAGGCAAGGATCCTACCTGCTATATTATTGCTCCAGCCACAGTAAGAGTGCTTGAGCTGACTTTCTCATCCCTTTTACTGCTATGAATTTGAGAAGATCTGTTCACATTAAGTTGAGCTTAACTTCTAGCAAAGACGGACTCACCGACATTTATTCATATGGAAACCGGTGGAGGTGCTTTCTCTAACCCACAGTGTTGAAGACAATGGTTGAGACGAGGGATATATTCATAGTACGGGGGCCAGAAGAAAGGGCTGCAGCCTAAAGAGTGTTCTTTAAAATGTATAGGGAATATGTGCAACCAGTGTCTAACTGCCCCAGGAGTGTTAATGCCCATCATGCTGAGGCACTGTAGACTGAAACCCAAACATGAATATCTTTGTAATTGTATATTTCATGATGGTATAAAAATTTTAAAAAAAGAAATATGATATGACTTAAACGCAACTGTTCATAACTCTGTAAATCACAGTTATTTAATAAAATATTTTAAGTTAAAACATCCCTTTATCTTATTTGATGCCACAAATATTTTGTTACATGTCTAATAATTTCAAGTATTTCAAGCCGAGGTATGCTTGAACTACAGATGCAGATACACCAAACAGAGCTGCTACCAGCTCTCCCGTTGCACTCCCTGTACTCCACTGACCATGAGGGGTCAGGGATGGAGAGCGACATCTTGCCCGAGTCCACCATCCCAAAAGTGCCTCAGAGGAATCCACAGGAACCCCCACACCTTGCTGGCAGTGTTTTTCATCATCTGGACTCCACAGCTCATCAAGAGCTCCACCAAAGAGAAAAAGAATATCTCAAGCCCGGCTGCTCAGAGACCCACTCTACAGAGGAAAGTATTTCAAGTTCAGGTATGCTTGAACCACAGACAAAGATACACCAGGCAAGAGCTGCTACCAGCTCTCCCCATTGTGCGTGACCGCAAAGTCACCACTCGATTCATCTGTAAATTACCAAGATTATTCTACCCACCCCTCTCAGAGAGCCTGGCAAGCTACTGAGAGTATACCGCCCATACGGCAGAGCCTGACAAGCTGTCCGAAGCATATTCGATATGCCAAAACCAGTAAAAACAATGTTTATCCCTCTGGCCCTGAAAGAACCCTAAATTTGGCAGCACTAAGAAGGATGAGCAAGGAGAGGTTGATAAAATCTCAGAGCAAAACTAGGCTGCCAAAATGAAGGACTAAAATGACTGTGCTTTCAATGCACATATGCTGGTATTGGAAGCATATATCGAGGACCTGATGGTACAGGCATGAAAGATCAAGTATGATATCACAAGAAGGCGTAAGTCACATCATGCTGTTTTTGACACCGGAGAACTGTTCCTCGGAACATGCGACAAAAGAGGCGTCTGTGTTCTTGTCAACACAAACCTGGCCATGAGCATTGATTCATTTGAGTGCATAACAAAATGAATTGGACGATTACACTTGAAGAGATGTGGCTCACTGCCAGCAGTTTCTATCTTTGTTGTCTATACGCACCAACATCCACATACAAGGAAGAAGAAATTGAGAAATTCTTCATGAAACTTGAGGAGTTCTATATAAAAAAAAATCCAACCTTCTACAAGATCATAGTCGGTGATTTTAATGCCAAGAGAGGACCGAGAAGATTGGCCAAAGAACTCCACATCGGGACCTATGGCCTAGAATGTAATGAACAAGGTGAGAAACTATCTGTGCTCATCATGTTGACCAAGACTATTCATGATAACTCACAGCTCCAGAAGACTGAATCTAATCATTGGACATGGGAATCTCCTGATGGACAGTTCCACAATGAAATTGACCACATCGTATTCAATCTATGGTTTTGCTGACTGATGTTGTTGTCATTCCAAAATTCCAAACAGGATCAGACCACCGGTTTCCTTCGTGCAAAACTCTACTTCATGGAATGGGGGAAAAAGGCTGCAAATTTTAAGAAGAGAATTCCCAGGATGACCACGAACTAGGAACTCTTTGGCACCATTGCGGCAACATGGGAAGATGCCATCATTGATGACATCTATGAAAAGTACAATCAACTGGTTCAGCATCACCATGATTGTGTGAAGAATGCCAAGAGAAAGTCACAAAAGGATGCCTGTCTTCAGGAGTCTTCAAAAACTCTTGAGCTCACTCGCCAAAGTGGCAAGGCACGAGCCTCAGGCAACCATATGCTAACATCCAAGCTTACAAAGCAGTTCAGAGAAGTGATAAAGGAAGACCTCAAAGAGAGAAGAGCAGCAATACTGACCAATGCAGCAGAGGCTGGGAAAAGCATTTGCAATGCCCACCTGTCCTTCACCAACTATAAGAACATGACTACCCTCTTGATGATGACCTGATGTATCTATCACATCTTCCAGAAAGGCAATGGAGAAGATTATCCAACTTCTACTTGGATCTCTTTCATAGCCACATCCAACTACCCACATAACAAATTCCGCCAGCATGGACATGCCGTTCCCAACGTTCTCCCTTCTGAAATCCGACATGCTATTTTGTTGGTAAAGAAGTGAACAGAACCCAGCCCAGACAAAGTCAGACCTGAACACCGAAAGAATCCGCCGTCAGTACTCATCAATACACTGGCTCGGTTCTTCACATGCTACCTGCCTGAATGCAAGGTTCCCTCCTAATGGAAAACCAGCAGGACAGAAGGGAGACATCCATGACATTGGCAACTATAGCCTGATCTACCTGTTGTCCATCATCTACAAACTGTTTACTCGAGTCATCCTGAACAGGATTGGCAGAACAATAGATGAAGGACAACCATGTGAGTAAGCTGGCTTCCGAAAAGAATTCAGCACAATCGACCACATCCACATGGTAACCAAGCTCTTTGAGGGTTGTAGGGAGTTCAAGATGCCGCTCTGTCTAAAGTTCATTGATTTAAAGAAAGCCTTTGATTCTGTTGAGACCAAAGTGGTCATCGAAGCCCTAGCCAAACAGGGCATTCAAAGCCAATACATTGATCCTTTGTGAGCTGTATTATGGATTCACCATCAGGATTTCACCATTCTACAAGGAAGTGATCATTGATGTCAAAAGAGGGTTTTGGCAGGGTGATACTATTTCACCGAAACTCTTCAGCTCCACCCTCAAGAAAGTCATGTGACAATTAGAATGGGAAGGAATAGGAGTGAAGATAGACGGTTGGCAAGTACACCACCTCCACTTCACTGATGACAGTTTTAATAACACCAAACATTAGCCAAGCGGCACAAATGCTGGCTGACTTTGACTGTGAATGTGGAAAGATAGGTCTACAGCTGAGTCTCAACAAAACTATGTTCATGAAAAATGAACTAGTTCCAGATGCTCCATTCACTCTCAATGGAAGAAACATCTCCAAATGCAGTAGTTATGTGTGCCTAGGTCGAGAAGTCAACATGATGAACGACCTAAATCCTGAGCTGCACATGGAATGCCTTCAAAATCATCAAAGAAATAGCTGAAAGGAAAAAGAACCTCCGGCTCTGGGCACATCTCTTCGACTCCACCATTCTCCCTGCATTAACATACGCCTCAGAGATCTGGGCCCTATGAAAGCAGGATGAGAATACTATTCGGGTCTCCCAAAGAGGAATTGAAAGAGCTATGCTTGGAATATCACACCTCACTCAAGTGAGAGAAGGAATCTGGAGTTCCGACCTCTGTCAATAATCGAGAGTCAGGGACACTGTCTCATTTGCCAAGGCATGGAAAATCAGCTGGGCTGGACATGTAATGCAACTTGGAGGCAACCACTGGACTAGAGCCGTTACCCACTAGATCCCACGGGATGTCAAAAGATCACATGGCTGCCCACCTAAAGATGGTCAGACTTCTTCGTCAAGACCCTGAATGAATAGTTTGAAGCTTTTTGTATTCATGGAGCAAGCAGATGCCATTGGGCTACACTAGCGGGTGACAGGGACAAATGGAAATGTTACTGGCACCCGCTGGAGCAAATTGATGAATAACGGGATGTCAAGTGATCAAGTGATCTAATAATAAGAACTTCCAACATATAAGAGAGAGGGATAGTTGAAAAAGAGAGATAGAGATGTAGGTATGGCACTGGAGGAAACCAAAAGCCCTTCAAATTGTGGGGGGAGGTATTATCTCTAAAGGGTATTTCTCCTATGACATATCTCTCTTTAAAACCAAAGAAAATATTGTAGGAAACAAACATAGCACATCAGCAATTGATTCATTTCAATTAATTTTTTTCTTTTTCTCTCTATATAGATATTAATAAAGATAATGAATGAATAAGATCTTCATCACTGTGTACAATAAACAAAAAAATTGAGTATGGCCTAAATGTTTTTGTGATGAAAACATGATCACTTTAGTGCTAATACCATCCTAGAACTGATCATTAAATACAGACAAAAAGATACACATGACAACCTCTTAATGTATGTATTGTAATCCACAATGTGGAAGGGAAGAAAAGAGAAAGAGAGAGAGAAAGAGAAAAGAATAAAGAACCTGCCATAGAGACAGGCTAGGGAGGGGGAGGGAATCAAGGACTTTGGTGGTGGGAAATGGGTACTGGTACAGGGATGGGTGCTGGAACACTGTATGACCGAAACCCAAATATGAACATCTTATGAACATCTTTGTAATTGTATATCTCACGGTAGTGTAATAAAATATAAAAAATTAAAAAAATAAAAAATAAAAAGGAGGAAGCTCTTTTATTTGAAACAAGCAGAACAAGGAGAGAGTTTGCTTCAAATTATTTGTATTTGGCCCCCACCCCCTGCAACACACTCCCATACGTACATAACATACACACTCACATATTTGCTTGTGTATCTGTAGGGAAAAAACTTGGAAGTCTAGGAAAACCTCTGGTTCAGGAAGAGAAGGATGTTTGCGTCCTTTTCTCAAATGTCCAGCTTAGCCTGAGTCTTTTAAACCTGCCCCCACGTTATGAGTTGGACACTCCCTCCCTGTCCTTACACTTAGCCACACTGAACAGAATATTCCATTTCTTCTTCCTCTCCAGGCTTAAAAAAAAGCCAACTTCATTAGCCTACTTCATTCCTGGAAACTCTCAATTCTCTAAGTTAAAATAATGGCAGACTTGGAGAGGGTGTCCTGGGCTTGTCTCCCCCATGCAGAGGGTATGGGGGTCAGTGTCCCCGATATCCTGCAGTTATTTCAGCTGTCCTGCCTGGTTCCGCACGCTCCGCTAAGCATGGCCGCAATTTGGCCCAGAATAATAGCTGCAGATTCAAGAACTCATGGGGCTACTGAGGAGAGTAACTCAAAAGTAAGCTTTGGAGAGCGATTTTCTTCCTGCACTATAAAAACTGCAGTGCCACAGGGCCTGAGAGTGGGCTGGAGACAAAACAACACCTTTGTGTGAAATCTTCAATGCAGCAAGTTCAGCTCACACACACTGTTGATGCCTTTTTAAACCTTTCCATCCTGGTGTTTCGAGCACATGAGATACAAATGAAAAGAATCAGAGGTTTCATTTAGAATGTGGACAAAAGGCTCCAGCACATGCATCTCTATGAGAATGTTTGCAGGGGGAGGAGAGGGGGGGAGCGGGGGACAGCACATGTCATGGCCCAGCGCTCACAGGCCTGCTTTGGGACTTTGATTGGAGGAGTCGTTCTGATTTTAACAAGTTTGCTGAGAAGACCTTCAGCTGGGCTGCATATGACATCCTGCTATTTTTAATATAAATGTAATGTTTTTAAATCCATCGACAGTGTCCTAAACCAGATTTGGTCGTAAGCAGCTGTGCTGAAATTGTAAAACCTCACCCTTGTGTCTGGTTTCACATCTGGTAACTCACAGCTAACAGTTACAACTCTCCAATAGTAATTAAATGTTTTCTTTAAAGGTAAAACACACACACACACAACTACCACAATCATATATGGCAGAATGCATTATTAAAGGAATATTTTGATTAATAAGAACCACAACCAGGAAGAATCCAGCAAGAATTTTATAGGTAGTTGGGTACTTTTAGGTACTTTTTCAAAATAAAGGTGTTGATCAAAATAAGTACATGTTACAAAACCAAAGGCTGCTTGCAACTGGGTGGATAGAGAGTAACATTAAGCCACCATAATTGCTACTGAGGAGAATATCTCCTCTTTGATGTCAACCATGGCTTTTCCTTTTTTGTTTCAGAAAGGAAGAAACTTCAAAAGCGGTAATTTCAGGACAATAAAGTCCTCACATTAATATAGGTACCAACTTGAACTGTTCTTAAGCTCAGAAAAAAAAGTTTCCGGGCTATAATGCACTTGGATGCAGGAGAGAGAATTTAAATATTCTTATCTTGGAAATATTTCAATACAAACATTGAATTTATGAATAAATGAAATGGTGAAACTCTGAATAAATAACATCAAATGTAGGGCATTCTAATTTGGCTTAAAACATAGCTATGAGTGTGTCGCTAGATGAAAACAGGCAATTCTTTATACTTGAAATGTATGGCTCTGTTTATTGAATTGTTTAAAATTCTCTTTTTAATTACTGCTATTGATATGCTCAATGGCTAGATTCTTGTCTATTTTAAAGATTGTGATGTAATTAATGGAACAAAGAAACAGGCCATACTCTGTCTTTTCTTCACCATTAAATGGGTGAGATATGATTTTAGTGTGTCATAAAATACAGAATTGTATTTTATCATACCTAAATTGTATTTTTAAAATAAATTGTCCAGTGCTTTTCTTCAGGTTAAGCTTTTAATTGGAGAATCTCTTCACTGGAGCATAACAGGCGTAAGAAAACAATGCTCAGATTGTGATGAGGCAAGCTGGATGAATTTTGGGGAAACTAACTTTCTCTTCACACATAGCAATTGTAGATTCTAATGCTTTCCAGTGGACTTGCTTAGTTGTGCCATCATCTCTCCAAACTAGGCTTCGACTCTAAAGATTTTGTGGCTGTATAATCTCCAAACTAAAAGAGGGGAAGAAATGCAAGAAACCCTCTGAGAGTAAGCTGGGCGCCAAGCCTTTTGTGACACCTCAGTGGAGTGGCAGAGTCCTGGGCATTTGCATGGGGGAACAGATGGCCATGCAGTTTCCTTCCAACTAACCCGTTTCTCAGATGCCCTGAAAACACTCTGCTGCAGCAGACCTCTGATTTTTCATGTTCTCTAGGCCGTCAGACTAGAGCAAAGTCCTAAAGCTTAAAGCTCATTGGTGATCACAATGAGCAAGCTGGAAAATAGGAAAGCTAGGGTTAATTTGAGAGAGCACAGATCTCAAAAGTCTGACACACACCAACGCACATGCACACTCACACACAGACACATGCAGGCATGCAGACACGCACACGCAGTACAAATGACCAGGGGGCTGGGTGATGTATATCATTCCACATAAAATGAGCATGACTTAGCAGTAAAAACAAACAAAAAAAAAAACATACAGGACTTGTGTGTCTGTATCATCAGGGCTTGGAAAACCCTGGAAATGCCAAGAACTGAGGCATTCTCTTATGCAGAAAAGCACAGACCCTGAATATGATGGCTTCTTCAAGAGCTCTCCCTTCCTGGGTTCCAAGGATGCTTCTTTCCACAAAATTAGCAGTGGAGGTAGTGGGAGTAGGGGTGGGGAATAAGCAGTCTCCAGCCATGACTGGGGATCAGGGGGATACAGGAAGGCAAAAGAAAGGGTGAGAAGTAAAATACATTGCTTTCAGCTAGAGAAAAGCCTCAAACACTTGTGCCCATGCCATATAGCACTTATTGGGAGACTAAAAGCAGAATTATGAATCTGCTTCCCCAGTTGTTGGTTTTGTGTGATATTTGCTGGCAAGTTGTGCTGTTGTTCAGCCCTTTGTAAAAGCCAAGGACATACTAGGGCGTGTGCTTTTTCTGTTTGTTAGTTTGGGGGCCCATACTGACCGTGATCAGTGCTTATTCCTGGCTCTGATCTCAGGGATCACTCCTGGCAAGGCTCTAGGGGACCATATGAGGTGCCAGGGTCGAGCCCTTGCTGGGTGCATACAAGGCAAGTGCTTTTCCTACTGTAGTATCTCTCCTGCCTCTGTGTGTTTTTTAGCCCTGATGTCTAAACTGCTGTGTTCTCGGAAAAAGAAGTTGGGAGGATCTAACACAGAAGCAAAAGGCAGAAAGGTGATCCAGGTCTCTTGGATATTTTGGCAGCCCAGCTGCCCAGCCCCGGCTTAGAGTGAATCAAACGGAAGCTCCTGGTGGGTATAAAGGATATACTGACAAGACAGCATCAAGCGACAAGCAGAAGGCAGGAAATCATCTATGAGCTACAAGATCAATGATTTCCTTTCTCCTTCGCTCATCTGAAATGGTAGATTTTTAATGATATTCCGCAGCCTTACTGGTCCCAGTGCGAAATTGTGTGCAAAGACCAGAAATCCGGCCAACGGTCAGCAACCTCCACAATTCCTAATCCATTCTGGGTCAATGAAGTAGCACAGACTCCTCTGTCCATTGAGAGAGAAAACACAACCCAGACCCTGGCTGGCAGCTCGTGGGGTCTGGTTTACAATTTCTTCTGTGATATTGTGCCCACGGTCTCGGGTCCAAGAAAGACCAAGAAAAAGAAGAACAGCTTTCCCGGAGAGGAGAAAGGGTTCTTTGGTTTCTCACAGAGCCTAACTACTGCTCCATTCAGAGCCAGCTGTCCTTTGAACCCTGCCAGGCAAAGACAATTGCCACGGAGTGGTCATTTAATTCGCTCTGGCCGCGCATTCTGATGGCAAACATTAACTGCTGGCCACAACAGGACCACCTGCAATGTGTTAGTCATTAAAAAGGTCACCGTTACTAAACATTTTAAACTGTGAATAGCTTCAGATTAAATTAGGTGTAAAAAGTCATTTCCTCTCTGTGATAAACTCACACACCTGCAGCCGGGGCTCATGCTTACCAGGGACATAAAGGGCCTCTCCCAATCACAGCCCAGTTGGGGGAATAAGGACACAAAGCCCCATTCTGTCAGCTATCTCCCTGTCCCTTGTAATAGAACTCCCCGAGTTTGGCACTTGTGTGCACAGCTCCTAGAAACGTAATGATTGCAGACACAGGAATCAAAATCTTCGGTAGTGTCTGCACTCCACCAGAGAATCTTTGTGACTTGTGCAACATGAGTTGTCTATGACATTTGAATACGACTTGCCTAGTATATTTTTGCCTTATCTCTCCTTTTGTAGTCTCAACTAATTTTAAAGCAGTAGTGAGTCTAGGACCTTATAAGCCACTAACAATAACCCTGACTTGCTAGTTTCTAATCTAGTTTAAGAAAGGGGAAAATGTAGAGAGAGATTAGTGGCTGGCTTTTGGACAACATAGATGTGGTACCAGGTAGGGTGCTAGGTATATGCATAAAACTTGGAGACCATTCCTCCCAGGAGCCTCAGAAAGTCTGTATTACTTATCCCTATTCTACCAATGCACGGGTATTGGGAGCTAAAGTTTCCTCACTGTCTTCCCGTTCATCATCGATTTGCTCGAGCGGGCACCAGTAACATCTCCACATGTCCTGTCTCATGCAAGTAGAGCCCAAGGGCACCTGCTTGCTCCAGGAACATAAAGAGCCTCAAACCATTCCATCAGGTCATGGGAATGAGGTCTATAATTGTTACTGGTATTTGGCATATCAAATATGACATGGGTAGCTTACCAAGCTCTGCCATGTGGGTAGCATACTCTTGTAGTCATCTCTAAATCCAGCATTTATTGATGAAAAGTTTCCTGCTCATGTGAAAATTAGTACGTCTAAATGGAAGGTTCAGGAATTGTTCTCTCTCTCCCTCCCTGCCTTCTGTGAAGCTGGAAGTTACCCTGGATCTGGTCCTCACCTGACTCTTAGCATTAGTTTCCCAACTGTTCACTCTGCCTCCTGTTTGCCTGTCTATGATTCATTTCCCATGTAACAATGTGAGTCTGATTTTGAAGGTTTAAATTGGGTTATGTCATTTCTTGCTTAACACTCACCCATGGATTTTTGCTGCAGTTAAAATAAGGCCCAGATGCATTGATAACAATCCTGTCTCTGGCGTACTCATAATTCTTCACTTGCCATGTTCTAGTCAGTCAGACTTGTTCTTCGTTATATGCATACTAGGCCTGTTCCCCTTGCCTTGAAGGTGTGTGTGTGTGTGTGTGTGTGTGTGTGTGTGTGTGACCTGCCTCTTCTTATTACTCAGGTTATCCACAGTGGGGCCTTCCTTGCCTTCTACTCTAGATTTCCCTCTGGTTCTCTCTCATATCTTTAAGATTTCTTGCTTCTGGTCCATTCTCTTCCATTGAATAAAATTTCTCTAGGGACAGCAACAAGGTCTTATCTCCATTCCATTAAGTTCCTTGCCTAAGACTGGTGCTGACTAAATGAAAGAAGCAGATGAAGTAGTGGCTCGGTTTAGTTCAATGTTTAGTCCAGGCGTCTGTGCCACCATAACTGGGCTTCTTTTGCTGTATCACTGCACCTACTGTGGAGCGAAACTATGATGCTTTAAATATGAGTAGAAACCACTCAGAGCTCAAGGCTCCTTTATCATTTTGAACCATACTTTCACCTCATCATTGTTTTTAAATATATCTTACTCTGTGAATTAAGATATAGGTCATCCCAGTGAGCCTAGCATGAAGCTAGAGCAACCTCCGCACCATGAGGTCAGTCATTTTCTACATTCAGACTTCACAACTCCTCAGAGCTCCACCCAAGAGAAACCTGATCTTTCCCCTTTGAGTTTCATCAGTAAATGCTCAAGACGAGAGCCTTCTACTGAAAGTATACCACCTACATGGTAGAGCCTGGCAAGCTACCAGTGTTTTATTTCATATGCCAAAAAACCAATAACAATTATGGACTCATTTTCATGAAAGAATGGTTTGAGGCTTTTCCTGTTCCTGGAGCAAGCGGATGTCCCTGGGGTACACTTGCTTGCAACAGGACATATGGAGATGTTACTGGTGCCCTCTAGAGCAAATCGATGAACAACGGGAAGACAAGAGAAACAAGTGATATGTGAGTATGCATACACATATGTATGCAGTTGGCATCATAAGGAAGAAACTTGGCTTAGCTGCTACCATGCAGTTCTCACATTTGGCGTGACTGTCCTATCTTTCCTTTTTGTCTTTTATATTAGTAGTATCTCTCTCAAAAGATTATTCCTTTGAAGGTATCAGCAATACCCAGTATGGTGTTTCTCTCTTGTACATGTCAATCATCCTGTGTTTAATAAAATGATTTCTTTACTATAAGAGAAATGGGCTTTGAATAATAAAGGGGCTTTCTTGTTACTCCATTATTTCTTTCCTATTTCTTCTATTTAATTATATTCTGTTTATCACTTGCATCAGCTCTAGGGCTTCAATGGACACTAAATAAATGTTGTGGTAATGAACATAAGGTCTTTCCTGCAATAGAAATTATTGTTGAGAAGTTTGGGAAGGCATTTTCTTGTTTCATGTTCAGTGATGGTGTTCAGACATAGTTGAACACCATTCAAGAAGGGATGTTCATGTTTCACGTTTAGTGATAGTGTTCAGACATGAACACTATTCAAGAAGGAATGTTCTTGTTTCATGTTCAGTGATGGTGTTCAGATGTAGTTGGCTCCATGCCCAGTGAAGAATACCCACGTCCCATGAAAAAGGGAATTGCTAAGAATGACTGAAAAAAGGGAGGAAACTGAATGTTTAAAGTTGATTTACCTATTTTTAAGTAACAGTTTAGCAAAATATATGGCTAAAAATAATATGAATTGTATTCATTTACTAAAGCTGACCAAATGCTATTATGGAATATTATTTATTTCTTATAAAAAATTAGTTGTCATTGACTTAAAACAAGTTCTGTGGTATATTATTAAATAAAGCAATTACTTAGAATATAAATACTATATGTGCAAGATCATATCAATATTTAAAATTATGAATTTATAACTAGATTATTTTTGTATGTCTAGGGAGAATGTGTATAAGGATACACACCAAGCCCTTTAAAATTGTTAAAATCTGCTGTCATTGTGGGGTGGTAATAGAGGGATTGTAACAGAAGGCAAGCATTCATTTTTATTTTATATATATTACTATTATTGTATGCATAAATTTTCTTTTCTTGTTTTTTGTTGTTATTGTTTTGATTGGGGAGGACACTTGGTGGACACTTGGTGGCTTACTCCTGACCGTCATTCAGGAATTGCTTCTGGTGGGGCTCTGGGGACCATATGGAGTGCCTGGAATTGAACCTGGTTGACCACATGCAAGAAAATTTCCCTACCAGCTGTGCTGTCTCACTGGCCCAGTATATATGCTTTTCTTTCTTCCATATGAAATGGTATTTTAGGGGCCAGAGCGATAGTCCAGCCGGGCAGGGCATGCCTTGCACACAGCCGGCCTGTGCCAGCCCAGGTTCCATCCTCGGCATCCCATATGGTCCCCAAGCACCGCCAGGAGTGATTTCTGAGTGCAGAGCCAGGAGTAACCCCTGAGCATTGTCGGGTGTGACCCAAAAAGCAAAAAAAAATGGTGTTTTAGAATTAGATGATAATGAAATGAAGATTATAATGAAATGCAGTGTCATTGGAATGGAGCTTTTAGGTTAGTTGGACAATATTCTTCAATGTTCAGTGACTAGTGAGTTAACTTTCTTCTTTTTGCTCTGTGTCCCCTGGTGAGCTCATCTCTTGCTCACAAATCCAGTTATCAAGAATAAATGGCACACTGCTGGGAATTGGCCCTAAGGAAACAGTCCAAGGAAAGAGCTCAAAGAAAGCTCTCTCTTAAGGGTTATTTATCACACTGCTATTTTGTAAGACTGTAATATTGGCTACAACATAAATGTTCTATAATAGGTGAAGAGCTAAATAAATTATGATATGCTCACTTGAAAATATTACAAAACACTAACATGAGGCATCCAGTACTTTTCTAGTACCCTGGAAAATATTCACATTGAGGTGTTAATTAAAATTTTTTAGTACACAAAATTAACCGAATTCTATGAGTACAATAATATGAAAATTATCAGAAAATGACAAGCTATAGAAAAACACACCTAGAAAACTAAAGTGCTTTACAGACTACTTAGAAGCAGCTCCCTAAAGCTCATACGGTCAGATAATTACAGGAATATTAAGTAGTCACTCTGGGAAAACCTCTCCCAATTGTATAAATCACTGGGAGATGTCAGCATTGGAGCTGTATGTCCGGCATAAATTTATTTCAGAGGATGACACTTTGGCCAATATTTCCAATACCCTGAAAGAGAATAATCATCATTTTCTTTTTTTATTTCAGCTGGAGAGAGAGAGAAAGAGAGCAAAGAAGAGAAAAGAGACTGATTAGTTCAGTCACTCTGAGAGTGATTATCCCAGGAGATT
This sequence comes from Cryptotis parvus, assembly GCA_021461705.1. NCBI lineage: Eukaryota > Metazoa > Chordata > Mammalia > Eulipotyphla > Soricidae > Cryptotis > Cryptotis parvus. Next base: position 40,535 of record JAJIBD010023988.1, read on the forward strand.
AAAAATAAAATGGATACCTTTTTTTTTTGCTATTTGGGTCACACCAAGCGATGTTCAGGGGTTATTCCTAGCTCTATACTCAGGAATTATTCCTGGTGGTGCCGGGAGACCATATGGGATACTGGGTCTGCCTTGTGCAAAGCAAACACTCTCCTCACTATACTATCGCTCTGGCCCTGGTCAATGTCTTGTAAGAGCTCAGGTGAATTGATTTTCTATTAAACCTAATGCCATGAGGAAATACTAATTTCAATTTGTCAAAATCTCAACTGAATAACAGGGGACCCTAAGTGAACCAGTGAACTGTGGGAGTTAGGAGTTAGGAGGTCCCTTTCTTCCTTCCTTGAATATGGTCCCTGTTGCTGCCCACATTTGCCAAGCACAGTCTCAGCTTCTCTGCTCCTTGGGACTCCCACTGCCATACTCCAGAACACCATCAGCTGTGCAGGAACATTGCAAATAAAAGATGACAACACCCCCAGGAATCTTTGGAGCTCAAGATGTGTGAACACCACGTCCAGAGATAGAACAGAGGGTGATGTGCTTGTCTTGAGCATGGCCAACCATTTCCATCCCCAGCACTCCATATGATCCCCAAAACACACCAGGATTTCTCTCTGTGCAGAGAGTGAGAAGTTGCCCTGAGCACCTCTGGGTGGACTCCTAAGACCCTAAAAACCAAACAGAAGGAACTGGTCTTTTGAATGATCAGTGTTAGAAGTGCAGTGTCTCAGAATGGACAACCTCTCAGTGTTTCAGTAGAGGGCATGGCACCTTGGTCAGGAGATAAGTCTGAAACCAGTGCAATTCCAGCTTCACCAGGAAGTGTGACACTGAGGAAGTGATTTCATCTCTTTGGAGAGAGTTCCTCACAGTGAAAGGTAACAACATAGCATGCCTCACAAACCAAGCTTTAGGGATTCTAGGAGGTGTTGTCCATGCTGACTGCTAGCCTTGTGTGGACATATAATTCCAGTTATGTAAATGGTATGGCTATGAAACAACCATTCTCACCTTTGTTCTGGCCAGAACAGGGCAGGTGAAATAGTTCTGCTCTGAAATATAATTTGGTCATTGTATCAGGGCCTGGATTTTGTTTTTTCAAATTTATTTTTAGTTAAAAATGTTTTTCTACATATTAAAATGCCTCAAAACGTTTGTTCAGGGTCTTGACGAAGAAGCCTGATCACGCAGCCACATGATCTTTTGACATCCCGTGGGATCCAGTCGGTAACGGCGCTTACTCCAATGGTCATCTCCTAATGGCATTACGTGTCCAGTCCATCTGATTTTCGATGTCTTGGCAATCGAGACAGCGTCCCTGACTCTGGAACAGCGACGGAGGTCAGAGCTCCAGATTCCTTCTTTCACTTGAGTGAGGCGTGATATTCCAAGCATAGCTCTTTCGATTCCTCTTTGAGAGACCTGAATAGCATTCTCATCCTGCTTTCGTAGGGTTTGAGGCTCTTCGTATTCCTGAAGCAACCAGATGCCATTGGGCTACACTGGCACATGATAGGATCAAATGGAAATGTTACTGGTGCCCGCTCGAGCAAATCGATGAATAACGGGATGTCAAGTGATCAAGTGATTAAAATGCCTATTTTTTATTGAATCACCATGAGATACACAGTTACAAAGTGGCTCACTATCAGGGTTCAGTCATAAAGTGTTCCAACATCCATTCTTCCACCATTGTACATTTCCCATGACCAATGTCTCAGTTTCCTTCCTGCCACCCAACCCCCTACCCCCACCCTGTCTCTATGGCAGGCACTTTCCCTTTCCTTATCTCTGTCTCTGTCTCTCTCTCTCTCTCTCTCCTTTTAGGCATTATGGTTTGCAATATAGACACCGAGAGATTATCATGTTTGTTCCTTTACCTACTTTAGCATAAAGTTCTTATCCAGAGTGATCATTTCCAACTATCTAACTATCTTTGTCATAGTGGTCCCTTCTCTATCTTGATTGCCTTCTCCTCCAATACTTGAGGCAGTCTCCAGACCATGGACTAGTCCCCCTGGCTCTTTTTAAAAGACTGGGCCAGTTGACATTTCTATCAACAATACAGGACAGTTTCTTTTTTTCTCATATCCATGCCATTACTGGTTACTCCTGTTCTTTGAAATATGTGCCAGACTGTGTGATCTAAAATTATATTTTATTGTTGTTTTAATTTGCATCTCCCTGATGATTAGATTATTTTTCATCATTTTTTTTGCCATTTGCATTTCTTCCTTGAGGAAATTTCTGTTCATTTCTCCTCCCCATTTTTTGATAGACCCTGGAGTTTGATCAATAGGGCATGGAGCTCGGTTCTTAAGAATTCTAACTGGTTCTTATTAATTATTTTCCTTGGAAACATTTCTGGTGTCAATCTCCCAAGTGATTTCTGTCAAGAACTGTGGGTATGCGAACAGAAGGGATCTTACTTTTCTGTAGCAGCCACTCTTGCCCTGGGCTGGGTGGGTCCAGATTAGAAGGAGTTTGTAGGCCTTCTCTGCTTCTCTCACCGGCCCCTGGGGTGAGGACTTCTTGACAGCATTGTGGTTTGGGTTTTCATCATAACTAACCACTCATTTCTTACCTGAAGTCCTATGTCACTGCAAGACACCTGCAGAGTTATAAGATGCAGGAAGACGTGCAGTGCATGGGCAACACAGCTGGGCTGAGCAGTCAGGCTGGCAAGAATGAAATGAAGAAGATGCTTACTTCGCAAGACTGCTTTTTTTTCTTTGCCATCCAGAGAGCATGGCATATTCCTTAAGTGCAGTGCAGAAACTCCGATAGGGCTGTATTGCAAAGCACTTCTGAGATTTGCTCTTAGGACTTTAACTCTGATAAATAGACTCTCATATAAATAGATAAATAACTCAGCCCAACCTTCAAAAAATCCTGGATTCCTTTTTAAGAGTTACTGCTATCCTTTAATGTTTTTAGGCCCATTCTTAGGTGAGAAAACAGAAGTATACAGAGATTCCAAAAATTATCCAAGTGTTCACAGTTAATGGGAAGTAGAGCCTGGATTCAAATGAGAATTCTGAGCCTGAAGCAGAATTCCACTTTTGCTGTGTTGTTTCCCAAAGAAATCACATAAATAGGGGTGAGCACTAAATTATTGTAGACTGAAAGTACCTCAGGAGCTAGCTAAGGTCTGACATGGAGGCCTTGATTAAAACAAAGAGCTCTCTACAAAGGTCCAATTTAAACTTTTATCTTCATAAGCTACACAGTGGGAGCCATTGGATCTGTTTCTTGGCAAACCAGAGAGGGTTAGGATAAGAAGGCAGGAAAGATATTGGGGTGTGTGTTGTGTGTGTTTGTGTGTGTATGTGTGTGTGTGTGTGTGTGTGTGAGAGAGAGAGAGAGAGAGAGAGAGAGAGCATTCTTATTCCAGAGATATTCAGATATGGTTGCATGATGAGTCAAGGAATTCTCGTGGAGAGCTGATGATGAAGCATCAGAAAAGATGAAACAGTCACTGTATATCTCCACCATAATTGGTCCAGGGCTGACCTGATGCTTCAGTGGGACTTTTAAGTAGGTCTGTTCACAGCTCTTCATGGTCAGAGTTGGTGAACTAAATCTCAGTAGGTCTGTTCTCAATTCTTCAGGTCAGAGAAAGTGAATAAAATTTCCTGAACATGGACACATCACCAGCTCTCTGTTTTGTAGATGTCAGAGAGCTTCAGGGGCTATAAGGGTAAACTCTTGACCTTAGAGATTATCCTAGGCAAAGCCATGTCCAGGAACTCAAGGGTTCAGGTCAGTCCAGATTGACACATGAGTTGCTCACCTAGGTGGCAGGAAGAGGTGCTAGAGTGGCACAACAGCACACTCAGGTAGTGTTGGAGGACGAGTTGTAAGTGAATGTAAGCCCTGAAAATAGTGGCTGTGGAAGAAATTATATCCCACTCCTCGTGATGGCCATTTTGGTCTAAAAAAGTATCCTTAGGTGAGATTAGGATAGGACCAGAGAAAAATGAGGAAAATAAGTGAAGAGGGGTTGAGTGGTAAGGGGGAAACAGGCATGGAAGAGAGGCGAGGAGGCTCCAGGTTGATGAGCACAGAGAAACTCGGTAGGAGGATGGAAAAAGTGGTAACTAGAGAAAAGTCTCAGCAGCTGAGGGATTCTCATACAAGAGCTGGGCCAGAACTGGGCTAGAGCTGACCTAGAGCTGGGCTAGAGCTTAGCTAGAGCTGGGTTAGAGCTGGGCTAGAGCTGGCCTAGAGCTGGACTAGAGCTTGGCTAGACCTGGCCTAGAGCTGGCCTAGTCCCGGCCTGCTTACTAGTTAACTCTTATCTTCACTGGGCTCTGCAATCTGTGAAGAAGTTATGATCACTGGGATTATTGCCCTCATTTATTTTCTCTCTCTCTCTCTCTCTCTCTCTCTCTCTCTCTGTCTCCTTTTACAAATTGTTCTCCATTCAACTTCACTACATAAGTGGCACTTGAGGAAATCAAGGCTTCTGAGTAGATTGCTTGAGATTCAAGAAGCGAAGTGAAGAGAATATTGCAAGGCGCAAGATGTGGAGACAGCTGATGCTGAACCTCATCAGGTCTGCTGGACAATTCCTGAGACCACCCCATGCAGGGGACAGCAGTACAGAAGGTTTGTCAAAGCTCTGCTGGTTGCAAACACTTCTAAGGTGTGGCTCAGCTGGTTTAGGGCTGAGAACCATCCTTGTTGTCACATATACAGATAACCTAGTTTATGGTACAGATTTATCAACCAGATGCCATTGGGCTACATTGGCACGTGAAAGGGTCCAATGGAAATGCTACTGGCGCCCGCTCGAGCAAATCAATGAATAACGGGATTAAAGTGATCAAGTGATCAAGTGATGGTACAGATTTACCCCAAAGAAATCAGAAAGATTTGGAAGAGGGTTGAATTTCTTCCTAACTATGGAAGAGGAAACTTCTGAGCTTTGTCTGAATCTCAAAGGAAAGGACATTTTCAGAGTCAGGAAGGAATAACATACCAAAAGCCACCAACAGTTTACCAACAATGTAATTTGAAAGTCCAAAGGAGAGAATGCAAGGAACTGCATTTTATGTGCCTGCTCCCATTGGCTTTAAGGCTTATGGTAACAGTGAAAAACTCTAGGGGTGAGGAAGTCTTAAAGTTGAATCTTGACCAAGACCCTTCCCATTTGTGTGACTTTAGGGGCAATTCATTAACCTCTCTCACTCCATTATCTCTACCATACCCTTAGATTCTTTTCTGCTGGCTATGACCGCTACCTCCATATTAACTTCTGGGTCCACATGTGAACCCTTCCCCATATGTTCACAGCACAATGGAGATGTTCATAGAATCAACAGACAAGGTTTTACCAAAAGCTTAATAATCTGGATGGAACTGGAGAGTCTGGAAAGGAACAGCAGCTACAAGGACCAGAGCAGGGAAAGGGGAGATGCTGAAGTGTAACACAGACTTGAAATCATAGTTGCTTGATCTGTGATTAGATTTGAGCAAAGACAGCTTTGAGTGATCTCAGTAGGAGCAGAGGAACTGATCTAGTATCCTCAAAGCTACCCTGTGTTGCCTTGTCCTGGGAAGGGGCTTAACTTTGGACAGGATTGCCTCGTTTACAGTCAGGGTCACTGAGCCACAGGTGGTTTTGGCAGTGGGGAGAGTGAGTACTTTGGTCCAAAAGCAGGAAGTGGCACCACCTACAAAATTTCCAGAGCAGATTTAAAATTTCTGAGCATTTTTTATTCATTTATTCTTTTTTTTTTGGGGGAGGGGGCGCCACACCCAGCAATGCTCAGGAGTTACTCCTGGTCCTGCACTCAGGAATTACTCCTGGCAGTACTCAGAGGACCATATGGGGAGTTGGGATTGAACTTGGGTCTGCGGCCATAAGCAAGGCAAACCCTCTTTCCACTGTACTATCTCTCCAGCTCCTTCTGAGCACTTTAAAGTGCTAATGAGCCAGACTAAAGGTTGGGCTTGGTCCCTTGAGGCAATAAAGTATCCCAACCTATAAATTCTTAAGAAGGAAAGGATGGCAAAACACCTTTTAGCAGGCAAACTCTTTAGGATATGTTAATCAGGCCATTGTTTTTCATGGAAGACCCAGCCTTGCAGGGCAGGTGGGAAATTCCTAGCCCTGGAGTTACTTGCTCAACCAATCAGCAATAAAGGCTTCTTGGATGGTGACTGTGAGCAACTCTGTCATCTTGCACCATGGAGTTAAGAGCAATGCTGTCATTTAGGCATATACCACCAATGTTACAAGGCATGCATAGCGTCCCTGCCATGGAGCTCAATATGCACAGACTAGGGGGTCATGCACAATTCTTGGACATTAGTGCACATTCCCTGACAATGGAAGGGAGGGCCACATTGACTGAATGTCTTTAGTCTCAGGAAAAAGGACTTGAAAGTCCTAATAAAACTCCATGAGGGAAGTAGCCTTGACACTCTGTCCTTGGTGGTCAAGAAGGGCTTCCTCCTTTGTGTTCAGACACAAAGTTCCCCCCCATCCTTCCAGAAACCCCTTCCTCTGTAAACTTGGTCTGAGAAAGAGAAGTGACTCTTATAAATGTCTCCACAGCCATAAAACTGCAGTGCACTGGTGTGAACACGGGCCTTCTCGGAGGGGCCCCCTTACAGAGCACGGTTCCCCAGGGCCTATGGGTCCAGGAGGCCTACCCGTGTCCAATCAGAGGAAAGCAAATAAACAGAGAGAAGCATCAAAGCAGCTAAGAGAGTTACAGGATGCAGCTTCTTCTTCAGCTTGGGGTCATTTACAGCTGGCCTCAAACTAGTCCTGTGACAAAATCTCTCCTCAGTACTCTGCAGACCACTCAGACGGGATCAAGTGGCCATCACCAACTTTCTGACTTCCAGGACATTGGATTTTGCTCCAGTCATAACATCATGACCTTTCCCTTGACCTGATTTACTATCAGTAAGAACACTCCTCCCTTTCTAGAGAAACATCACCCACTCCAAGGGTGGCCAAACCTAAGAAGCAGTGGCCACAACACTTTCTCTGGCCTGCATTGAGAACCACCATCCCTGTATTCAGCAGCAGGCCAGAGAGTTAGGCTTTGCTTTGCCTGTTTCTCTGGGCCATGCATGTTCTTTGAAATTAGTGAAAATAAATACTTTGTTTGATTATTTTTTTTTATCAGCCCAACCCCTGGGTTTCTGGCCCCTGTCTTTCAGTTATTTCAAATAAAACTGAAGCAAAGAACAATCACCTCCACACAGTCTCTCAGAGTTTCATTTTCTCTCCCTTTTGAAATGTGTTCCTGCCCCACTCTGGGATTCCCCCTAGAGCCCATTAAACCTGCTCAATGGGATGCAGTGTTCAGCACAGGCCTTTCCTTCCCACTTAGCCCTCACTGACTCACCTCAGCACCTCCTTATACTGGTCGGATAATGTCTGTGAGCAGGCTGCACGGTTTTGGGGGGGTTTTCTTGACCTCTTCAAAGACTTCGACATGGTTACGAATTCCCTCTTGGTAGTGGGAGAAAGATCCTTGAACATCTATTCTTTCCTCACTCTGGGCTTCTCCACTGACCTGGGAAAGAAGCAAGAGTGAGGGAATCTTATCCCCACCCCCGAAGTGGAATGAGGGCAACCAAGCTGTTCTCTGAATTTGAATGGATCTTGTTGCCATCAATATATGTTATCAATGGCCAACATATAAAGAAATTCGTTATTTAAATCTACAAACTTTTACTCAGCAATAAATTAAGTGCTATGTTTGTATTGAAAGGATGGCCCCTCACCCACAGAACACAAAGACAGGAACCAGAGGTAGCTGGTAAAATGCCAGAGGTAACTAATAAAATGATGGCTCAACCGATAATTGATAAAATGATGGCTTGATAAGAGCACAGCAGGAAGGGCCTTAAGCAAATAATTCCAGGGAGGGCTATAAGGCAAACATTCCCGAGAGGTTGCGTCTGATGTCCCCCTCTGTATTTGGTATGATACCTGATGGGCCCATGCCGTGCCAAATATGGAAAGAAGTATTAGGCACACTCAAATTGGTGGGTGATGGTTACCTGGTGCAGAGTGATTGGCTGCATGTGCGCAGACCTTGATGTAATATTTTAAACCTATTGGATAGTTATGCGCTGGCTTTTCTGTAGCGCGGAATTATTCCTTAAAAGATCGCCCCTGGAAGGGCTCCGGGCTCTTAGCCACTGACCGCTTGGGGTCACGCTATGAGCCCGAGTATACTCGCTTATTAATAAAACCCTTGCTTTTGCATAGGACTTGGTCTCTCAGAGTTTTCCTTGGTAGGTGCGGCGTTCCTAGGCTCCCAGTCAGTCACCCCATCGGGTGGCCAACCCTTACATTTGGGGGCTCGTCCGGGATCCGGGAGCCAAGGACCCCGCCATGCCTCGAGGACCCTGACAAGATCATCCTGGGTAAGTGGACGCCCTTTAAAACTGCGATTGCTAAATTTGTAATGGGTGCCAGCTGGCTTTTGGAGTGACTGCTGGATCGGGAAGTTGGTAGGGGCGTGAGCCTCACCTACTCTCTCCCCAGCTGTGGTGGATAGACGTGTCCTAGAACCACAGGTCACAACCCTGGGGGACGCCCCGTGGTGGTGGAGACCGGGACGCCTAGACTTCTCTCTTGCGGAAGGAAGGCATTGCTGCTTCCTTCCATTTGTTAGTGAAATTTGTATTTGGGTGCCAGCTGGCTTTTGGAGTGTGACTGAGACTTGAACCAACCCCTAGACCCTTGCCTTTGTCGTGTTTGTGGAGAACTCATTTAGGTGTGTTATTGTTGTTCAGTGTTCTTCTGTCTCTTCTGACTTTCTTACTGTACCCTGAATTTCCTCTCTCCTGCCTCACTGGCCATGGGGCAGACTCCTTCTACTCCTCTTTCTCTGACCTTTTATTCAGCAGAATGGCTGACTCCGTCTGGGGAAGGAGACACGAATGCCTCCTTCCTCCTTCCAAGTCGAGAGTGAGAGAAGTCCGGGTTCGAGTCCCGCATCAGGGTGAGTCCTGAGAAGACCTAGGTTTGTAACCCAGAAACAGCAGGTTGGCGCCCAACACCGAGGGATTCTCTTGAGCTCATCACGGCAGTACGGCAGTCTAAGAAAACCTGTTCGAACAAAATTCCAAACCGATTGTGAAAGTGGTGAGTGTGGGGTGAGTCTGAGTGAAAGAAGGACCGGTCCGTGATTGAAGAAAGTGTGAAACTGTGTGAAGTAACCTCTGTCCTATTTGTAATTGTGACCTGTGTATGTTTGGTTATTAACATCATGTACCGCAAGGAATTACATTTCTCTCCCCTTCCCGCCTCACATAAGCTACCAGTGAGGCCCACCTACATTATTTTGGCTACTACAGCAGAACATTGCAGTGAGTGGCTGTGAGGAGTTCCACCAGAAGGAGGTAATCAGTGAAAATCTGCAAAGAAGGTATGCTGCTCCTCGAAAATCTCTAGGGGAACGTGAGAGAAATGTTATAACCTCTGTGTGAGTGAGTGTGCATATGAGCACCCTGATAGGCGTGAGTCTGTGGCTCCAATGACCGGCACCCTTAAGGTCCCACAAAGGTTACGGAGCTCGAGTGGGCTGTCTGCTACGAAGAATATATGGTCTATGGTGGCGCTGACCTAGTGGTCGGCCGCAAGTCACAACTGTTGAGTCCACTACGGCTAAGTTCTTCACAGATAGACAAGCAACTAAATGGTCTCTGTAAATTGGTACCCCCTCCTTTGTCTGTCTCACCGTCACCTATCACTATGGGAGGAACGGGAGGAAACTCACTAGTGAAAGAATCTAGACCAAATTTCAGCAGTCCTTTTCCCTCTCTCCCCTTACTAGTGAGAGAAATGGCTAGAGCACACCTGGAGGTCAATTGGAATGTAAACGAGGTCTCTAGCAGCTTTTGCCCCAGGCAAAGAAAAAAAAAGGGTAAAAAGACTAGGAAGGAAAACCTCTCACCAAGACAGAAAGTCACATAATCTAGTAAGAGATGCAGCAAATATCAGCAAGGCCACAGAAGGTAGCAAACAAGCAAGACAGAACTTTTCTTCTCCCGATCTCTTGGAAGCCCATGGCAGGTTAGGTCCAGCTCCACACACAGGTTGTGGTCCTGGTGGATGCCGGGAGGGCCCCAGGGACGCCTGTAGTAATGCAGAGATCACTGATCAAGAGGTCCACAGCATGATAATTCTCTGAACTAGTGGCCAGCATGTGAGGGGTTAGAGTCCCCTCTGGAGTGGCCAGTATGGAGGGGGTTAGAGTCCCCCTTGTGTTGCTTGTTAAAAACAGTGAACCTCCAAAGCGCCTTAAGGATCTTTGTAATAACACGTGGCCTGAGTATATATCTAACATCCAGGCCTTCATGGTATTGTACCAAGCTTTGCAAAGAAAATGTCAGATTTGCTGTACGTGTGTCTTGAAAGTAAAGGAACCAGAACAGGACCCCACACCTACTGCCCAGGCAGGGAACAGAGACTGGTGCAGCTGAAAAACTGGACAAGGCGAGGTCCAAACCAGTGGAGCAGGGCTAGTTGCCCTGGGGGGACTGTCCTTCCTTTCTCAGTCTCTCAGTTTCCTACCCTTCCAAAAGGGTCAAATCATAACCAAAGATCAATCAATCAACTGTATATGTATGTGTAGTGTGTGGTGGCCATCAATTGTTTGCAGTTGTCTTGTCTGTGAAACGCTAAAGTGCTAAATGAAACCAAGTTGAAATCAAAAGCAAATTGCTGAGCCAGGGATAGGCAATGTGTTCCAAACTGAGTGTTGAGCAGGAGAAATTGACATGTTCAATCTAAATCTTATGGTAAAAAGTTAAAAGGTCTAATTGTAAAACCTTTTAAGTGTTCCTGATCCCTGAAATTCTCTGCTGCCCGAACTTGTGCTGTTTAAAAAGGGTGGGAGCTAGAGCCAGAGTCAGCAAAGAGATAAGAACTTTGTGAGATAGTGCAGAGCTTTACCTCATAAGTTTAGGCTAAATTCTAATGAGAAATTAGGCCGCTTTTGAAAATTAACTAAGGTACAAAAACTGTTGCAATTAAATCAAAGAAGGTCTTGTGTTTCATGAAAAATTGGTAGTTCAAAGGTTTTTTATGTTGGTACATATTCGTTTTATTTCTGCAATAGGGTAATCACCTCAGCCTGATAAATCTGGTAAAATTCCAAAGTAGCCCTTGCTGAAAAAAAAAAAAAAAAAAAGGTGAATCTCTTTAACATTCAGGTTGCTAAAAATGTTGGTTTAAATTTTGTGGCTTCTAAACATGAAAGATTAAAAGAACTGTAGGAAGTAAATAACGGCAATCAGTTTTTCTTTTTCAGACTTTGTTTTTAGTCTGCCCGGTATGTGCTATTATTGAGATAGTCTTAATACATGTGAGCTTTGCCAACAGGTATCAACCTAGTCTTTACCTTGAAAGTCTTAGTTATTCACAAGTGTGAAATCTTTACTGTTACTTGGTAGCAATCTTTTGGGTATTTTAACTTTGCATTGTTTGTGTTCCTAAAAACTGGAATTCTAAAAATAAAATTTTAAATGTTTTCTGATAATTTCTAATATAAAGTGAACCTTTGCCAAGCATAAATTTAAAAGAACTTTAATTGTGAGCGTCTCAGCCTCTTGAATATGTATGGAACTGATTTAATGTTTTAAAGTAGTTTTTGCTATGCTAGATAAGATAATAATTAGCAACCTGTTTCTAAATTTGGGAAATTAATTTGTATTGAGCTCTGTAAAATAAGGAAGTTAATACCTTTAGGGTGTAACTATAAGAAGTCTAGATAATGCATTTTATGTTAGTAAATAAACTATGAAACTCTTTTCTGAAGAATTGTTCTAGTACTCTTTTGTAAGATCTATGGAAAGAATATTAGACAGATGGTATGGACTCCTGTTACAGTGCTCCTAAAAATTGGTAATTAGGGTTTTGGCATGGAATTAAATGAGTTAGAATACTGTTAAACTGTCTGCTCTATTTCAACAGGACTTTATGCTTCTTTTAAGCAGTTCCAACAGCATATTGGCATATTGTACTTCGTTGTGAGTAAAAGTATAATGTGTGCTTTTCTCTCTTTATACCTTCAGTATGTTTTTAATGGTTCATGGCACTGTGTTGGTTTGCATAAACTCAAACAAAATATTTCCTCTCTGTAATAGGGCCTAGCCCTCTTGCAGACAGGAAAGCCAGTATGGGACCCCAAGGCCCTCTTCCAGGGAAAACAGAAGTCAAAGGGATTGGTCTAAATGACAGAAGCATGTAGTTATCACAGGTACAGCTGCAGGTACCCTACAAACCTCAGGGAGACCCTAGAGGCAGGCCGGCTGAAGGAAACTGAAAATCATCTCTGCTGTGAGAAACGAGGAATCTGCCAATCTGTGGTGACTGACAACTGCCTGGGCCATGCAACAAGAACAGCTGCTGCAGAAGGGAATGGCTTCAGCCCCAAAGAGGGATGTTGTCACACTCTGCTCAACCCAGTGGAAAAGGCCCGAGGTCATCTGTAGCTCATCATGGATCTTCAAGTTATGGCCAGGCCTGGGGTAGCCCTGACGTGACAGGTAAAGACATTAAAATACCATAATTGGTGTTTGCCTACTCTGCCTCAACCAATTCCCAGGACTCTTAGTAGTAACGGGGTACCCTAAGTGAAGAGTTCTCCAGTCTTGCTGTGTTTATGCAAAAGAACCAGTCAGGTTTATAAAGTCATTTGGCAAATTTAAAGCGAAGGAGGAGAGAAAATCATATTTCTATAACTTTTGTAAAGATCAAATTCTAGCTCTACAAAAGGCAATTAAATAAATGTATGTATCCAAATAGACTTGATTTAAAAGGTACCCCCTTGGATAATCCAGATAAAAACTTGTTTTACTAACCATAGGTAATCAGCCTAGTCTAAAGGGAACTCAGGTTATGCATGACTTCAGTCCAACCAGGAACATCAGCTAAAAGGCAAACGTTTCTATAGAACAAGGGTTTTCAAGTTAGCATCCAAATTGGTTGGATGTTTATTCTTAGTTCTATGAGTACACAGTCATTTAAAAATTCTAAGATTCATAAAAATTTAAAAAGCTTTTAATTCTTAAGCCATCATGGTACCAATACCTCATCTAGTAACATTAGGGAATAACAATTGTCCACGGGAAGGGACAAAACAGGGCAGTTTAAAGTAACTCAGAACTGTGTTTTATGTGTCATAAATCTTAAGGATCGACAGTTTGACTTTGTGCAAAAGTTCAGATGATCAGCGTATAGTCATCTATTGGTTCTAACACATTCAGTAAAAAGGGGGCAAGGCTTTCTATGTTGTACAAAAGTCAGAGAGGTGGCTTGGTGTTCCCATGAGAAAAATCCGACACAAAATATTTGCTTCAATTTTGTGTTACCTTAACACTGTGTTTTCTAAAACAGCAAAGTATTCTGCCCTCACTAGGGCAAAGAGGGACTTTTTACTCCTCCTGGGCCTAATCATTTCTAAGTAATGTTCTTAGCCTAATTGATCTGATCTTTTCTTGCAGATAATAATAACCTCAGAAAATCTGATCCATTCATTGCATGGGACCCATTTGAAGATTTCACCCTTGCACAGGCAGGGTCTACAGTCCCTTTGTCAGCATGAAGCAGCTCCAGAAGATGGACCTTCACCCATTTTCCCTTAAAAAATATAAGGCGGTGAAATCTCTTAAAAGAAATATAATGTGAATAGATTGACAGAAAACGGCCCCATGGCAGTGAAGCAACCTAGTCTAAAAAAGTGCTGCTTCTACGCAGACCATTCTGGGATAGTGAAGGAAGCGCGGAGAGGGTGGTTTGAGTCTTGGGGTGCGCAGTCCCCCTGATACCTTGCTTTCAGCCCTAGTCGGGCCCCTCATCATATTCTTATTGATTTTGACAGTTGGGCCTTGCCTTCTTGATAGGCTACTTGCATTCATCAGAGACCGGGTGGGTGGAGTCAAGTTGTTAGTACTCAGGCAACAGCATCAGGCCCTATGAAGTGAAGGTCTCTAATGGTCTCTAGGATTAGAGAACCCCCCATAAGAAAAGGGGGAATGAAAGGATGGCCCCTCACCCACAGAACACAAAGACAGGAACCAGAGGTAGCTGGTAAAATGCCAGAGGTAACTAATAAAATGATGGCTCAACCGATAATTGATAAAATGATGGCTTGATAAGAGCACAGCAGGAAGGGCCTTAAGCAAATAATTCCAGGGAGGGCTATAAGGCAAACATTCCCGAGAGGTTACGTATGATGTCCCCCTCTGTATTTGGTATGATACCTGACTGGGCCCATGCCGTGCCAAATATGGAAAGAAGTATTAGGCACACTCAAATTGGTGGGTGATGGTTACCTGGTGCAGAGTGATTGGCCTGCGCGCAGACCTTGATGTAATATTTTAAACCTATTGGATAGTTATGCGCGGGCTTTTCTGTAGCGGGGAATTATTCCTTAAAAGATCGTCCCTGAAGGGCTCGGGGCTCTTAGCCACTGACCGCTTGGGGTCACGCTATGAGCCCGAGTATACTCGCTTATTAATAAAACCCTTGCTTTTTGCATAGGACTTGGTCTCTCAGAGTTTTCCTTGGTAGGTGCGGCGCTCCTAGGCTCCCAGTCAGTCACCCCATCGGGTGGCCAACCCTTACAGTATATACATTGGTATGTGCATGTATGGAATATGTATATGTATTAATAATTGTGTTTTTTATATATATACGTGTGACAACATACACATGTACTGTATCTAATCAACTAAATATGTCGATATCTATTTAAGAAATTTATAACAACTTTATGAGACAAGTACATTGTTGTTGTTTTTGTTAGCCTGACCTGGCAGTTCTCAGGATTTACTCCTGGATCTACATTTAGGAACTAGGTCTGGTGGTACTCAGGAGACCCTTACAAGGTGTCAGGGATTGAACCTGAGTCAGCTATATGCAAGGCAAGTGCCTACCTTCTGTACTAACTCTCTAGCCCAAGAAATAGCTATTTTAGTTGTGTAAATATGTAGTGATTGATTATAAAAGAACCACAACATGTTTTTAATAAAATAATTTTGAAAATACAAAAATAGATGCATATTTTTATTTAATCATTATAAAGCCCTATTAAACCCTAGGGGCATTAAAATCTATTATGCCACCGTGAGATATACAGTTACAAAATGTTCACACTTTGGTTCAGTCATACAGTGTTCCAGCACCCAGCCCTCCACCAGTGCCCATTTCCTCCATCAATGTCCCATGATTTCCCCCTCCCCCAGCCTGCAATTTTTACTTCTCTCTCTCTCTCTCTGTCTCTCTCTCTCTCTTCTTTACACACTGTGGTTTACAATATATACAGTTAGAGGTTATCGGATATATCCTTTGCCTATTTTCTCAAAACAGTTCTATGCTGATGTTATCATTTACAATAATTATTAGTACTCTGTTCCTTTCTCTGTATTGCCTAACCTCTGCCTCCTACACATTTGCAGTAGGTTCTACCCACTGAAAAGACCTCCTGATCCATGTTTTGTCTGGCCTTGGATATTGGTATCATGCTATTTTTTAATATCCTAGAGGCATTTTTTGATTGTTAGGAGTGGCAAGTTGAACTTTAACCAGATATTTATATTAAGTTTGACATATTTCACTTTCTGTCAATATATTTCTTGCTTAACAATACATGGGTATCCTTCTTTTAAAAATATAGAAGTTCTGATATTTCACTGCTCCTTTTGTTTTGTGCAATACACTTACTCTTTGCCTCAACACTGTAATGATGAGCATCCATAATCCATATTCTATATATTTGCTGTTATCAAACATACACATATGCATGCTTGTGCGTGCACACACACATGCTCATTTTCCTTGACAATCCTATAACATGAGGACTTAATACTCCTTAATACTTGTGGAGGAAACACCTTATGAGTGGCCTAGGAGCATACTCTTCCCATGTTCCATAATCCAGAGGGCAAGGTTTGGATACTCATCCAGGTCTCAGCAGGTGAGAGGCAGAGAGGGATGCGGACCAGACACTCTGCACCCAGACACCTGGAGCCAACACTATACAAATGCAAAGTGTGTGACCAGAGGGACCTCATGCAGGGTAAACTGATATAGTCCTCGGAAGGAAAATATGGCTGGCATAAGTCAAGTCTTCTCCAGCTACAGTCATGTATCTGGTCTGGGGAAAAGCTGGATAAAGAGAAGGAAACAGGAGCTTTGCCAGCAGGGATAGAAAGCTAAAAAGTCAGCAGCTGTCCATGGATGTCTGGTTATCTGGGGCGGTACTGACTCAGAAATCCATCTAGTTTTTGCTTTTGTTTGTCCTTACAGGAATTTCAGCACAGTCTGGGGGACAGAATGCTCACTTTGCCCAGAGTAACTGCCCTTCTTCCTGTCTGCTTCAAAGGAATGCTGACTCTGGGAAAAAAGAGAGCCCTCCAAAAGGCATCTGACCATCTTGGTGCTCAGCATAAGAGGCTCTCCACTGTATACTAAGAAATTGGCAGGCAGATTAATAGGCACATATTTTTTTCATTAGTTTGGCTCACAGGAAGCGCAATCCAAATATCACATGGGAGTTTGACTCGAAGTTGAGTGAAGTTTGCTGTACCTTCCAAAATGTGTCCTGTTTTCAACGGAAGCCTTAGTTACAGATTCAAGGTGTTCTTGGTTCTTATCCTTGCATCATATTTCATTCCCTACCATGTCATCTCAGGATGAATTTCAGCCTCTTCTTGAATTCCAAAGATTTCCAACCCTTTCATATCTTCGTGAGACTAGTCAATTGAACTGAGTTGGGAGAGATGAAAAAAGAAAAAAATTATTCACAACAAACCATCACATATTTTCATTCTTATAATTTCTATCTGCCTTGCCCCACTCATTTTTCAGATACCTTGATACCATCTCTTTAGCTTCCTAGTCTTTTTGTTCTCTTAACAGGAGTGTCCTACCCTGAAGCCAGTATAAACTAGGGTTCTTGCCTCATGATCCCTGATAGCAACCCCTTGTGCTTACCATTCCAGTTAGAAAGGATTATTTTTGAATAAATTCAGTGCCCTCCCCTAAGTGAGTTTCAGTTTGACCAACATTAAGATACAGAAATGCTTGTGGTAGCAGAAATAATATATTTAAATCAATTAATAGGCAAAATGATCTCCTTCAAACACTAAATCAGACTTTAAGACGTGGACACTTTCAGAGGATCTTAGTATCAAATTAAGCCTTTTTACCTTGATCTTCAAGGCCATGCATGAGCCTCCCATGTCTTCTCGTCCGCACATGATTCCATTCTCTTCCCCTGTGGCCCTGTTTTGTTCCTGATCCTCATACTTGGGTGCTATTCCCAACTCAAGGCTCTGACCATACTATTACCTATGCTTAGCCTGCTCTTGTCCGGGTGCCAGGTTCCTTCTCTGTACAGGTCTCAGTTCTAGCTCTCCTCCCAAGGGTGTCTGATTCCATTACCAATTCCATCACTCAGATCAGCTCTACCACCTGCACTTTTCTGCCTCCTGTCTCCTGCTTTCCACACATAACAATACATGATTTACTAGTCTGTCTCTTCAGGGCCTCCATACTAGAATGTCCCATTCCCACTTGCCTCTCCTCTCCTGTGTACCCCTAACCAAAAAAAAAAAAAAACTCAATGTTAGGATAATATCCTGCATAAAGCAGTTTAGGTTTCACCAGGCAAGCAAAGGTGCACCCAGGAAAGAAAAGAATAATAAGAGTTTAGGGTTATTTAGATACAGAATATTCACTTGATCACTTGACATCCCATTATTCATCAGTTTGCTCGCATGGGCGCCAGTACATTTCCATTCGATCCTATCACATGCCAGTGTATCCCAATGGTTGCTTCAGGAATACAAAGAGCCTCAAACCGTTCTTTCAGGGTCTTGACGAAGAAGTCTGACCATCTTGTAGATGGGTGGCCACGTAATCTTACATAGGCAAAAATGTTCAGGAAATTGTCACAGCTTTACCCTATTCCTTAAGGGTGACTGTTTGATTGGTTACATGGAATGTTCCAACTTCTGCTCATAAAGGAACCATTGCATTTTAAAAAAATTTAAAAAATTTTTTTATTTTTACAATTACAAAGATATACAATTAAAAAGTTCATATTTGGGTTTTGGTCATACAGTGTTCCAGCACCCATCCCACCACAAGTGCCCATCTCCCACCACAAATGTCCCCGGTTCCCTCCCCCTCCCCCAGCCCTGCTCCATGGCAGGGAACCATTGCATTTTGATGTGCTTACTAACTCCTTAATGCCTCTGTCCTCAAAAATGGCTCATGTTTTTGTGCAAATAAATGTCAAAAGGACTAATACAAACCTAGAACTGAGCATTAAATACAGGCAAAAAAATGCACATGATGGCCTCTAAATGTATGTATTGCAATCCACAATATGTAAGAGAAGGAAAAGAGAGAGGGGGAGAGAGAAAAGAGATAAAGAACTTGCTATGGAGGCAGGCTATGGGAGGGGGAGGGAATTGGGGACATTGGTGGCGGGAAATGGGCACTGGTGGAGGGCAGGGTGCTGGAACACTATGTGACCGAAACCTCCAAACATGAACGACATTGTAATTGTATATCTCACGGTGGTATGATAAAATATTTTTAAAAAATGGCTCATGTTTTGAGAGCAAAGGTTGAGGACCAATATTATATTGAATAAATGGCCAGCCTGTGAGTTTACTGATGACTACACAGCTGACCCTAAAACTTGGGCAGTCCTTGTGTGATTTTTTTATCTCCTTGTGTTTGTCTTATTCTCTGAACTTATCCCCACTGGACAGAGGACTGAAGTTGTCAGTCCAATGAGTAAAAATACCACCCTCTCCTCTTCCCCAGTCTCTCTCTCTCCTCAACATCCCTCTTCTCTCTTCACCCCCCCTCTCCTCTCCTTCTCCTCCTCTCCTCTCTCTCTCCTCTCCTCTCCTCTCCTCTCCTCTCTCCTCTCCTCTCCTCTCCCTCTCCTCTCCTCCTCCATTCTTACCCTATAACTTACTCACAAAATTTCACTAGCAGAGCGGGCACTTGGCTATATATTTGTGTATCAGTGATAGAATGAAAGGAACAGTCATTACCTAAGTATGCTTATCTAGCTAGCTATCCTAGCCTTCCATTTATATTGTATCTGCGTCTTATTCTAACCATTGATATACCATTTTATAGCTAGAGAAATAAGCAAGTAATCAGTTGCTGCAAACATCTGACCAAGTAGCTGATAAAGGTGTACATAGACATACACTCACACAAATGTGTGTCTATATATTTTATATGGAATAAACTAAAAGATTAATTAGGTAAGATGGCATGACTAATTTTACAATAAATTTTCTAAATTGAATAAAATACATGCAGAGTAAAGGTACTTATCTTGGTGCATTTTTATCTATATCATCTATACCTAGATATAGACAGCAAAGATCTTCATATAACAAAGTTTGCCTGTTGCCTCTTTCTCTCCAAAGATGAGACCTCTCTATATAGATTAGTTTTTGCTTATTTTTATACTTTTTAAATGAATATAATCCTATTATAGTTATTCTTTCCGTTTGCTTCACTTATTTCATTCTACATTTTATCTTGAGATTCATTCAGTAGTACGCACCATTTGCATTATTCTATAGCATTCATCATGTGACTAGAACTCATTTTATTTGTTCAGGTCCTGATGGTATATGTGTTGTTTTTAGTTTGGGACTTTTATGCCTACTGTTGGACCAAATATTTCCGCACTTGATATTTTGTGAGCACATTCACTCGATTTTATTGAGTCTACTTAACTGGAATTTCTGAGTCAAAAGAAAAGGTAAATTGCTGGATTGTAATGCATTTTGCTAGTTTTTCAAAATGTTTGTACAATATTATGGTTCTGGTTGTCATCAAAGGAGCTTCCAGTGCCTCCTGTTAGATCTGAATCATGTAGGCATTGGAAGAATTTCAATAGAGAGGGAGCTTGTGTACAATGAGACACCCACTAGGCACCATCACAGACCTTTCAAACTGAACACATAAAAACCCAATCAGCATCTCCAACTTCAAATACAGTGGTGATCTCCCAATGTCTCCCTCCCACTATGACTTTTAGAGAGCTAGGCAAACCCAGAGGAGATGGCAAACAATTGCAGGCTTCATCTGTGTCATGAGGGTGAAACCCATTATTATGAAAACGTTAACCTTTCCTCTTCTGGGCAGAAATAGCTCCTGCTGTCATGGGGTGCCTTGTTTAGAGAACCCTGTGGTTTCAAAAAGAACTCTTCAAATTCCAAAGAGTGAAAAAAATGTGCACAAGCGCACACACACACACACACACACACACACACACATTCACGGGCTCCACAGAACTGCTTTTAAAATTAGTTGACTGGCTAATTTGTCACCAAAATCTTTAAGCCAATACTCCTGTGAAGGACTTAGTAAAAGGAGAAAACAAAATATATTCCCATGTCAATGACAGGTCTTTCTGTTTTCCATATACAAGAGGAAACAATTTTAAACAATTAAATTGCAATCTCACACTCTCACTACAATTCATAGCTAGGCACCCCATGGGCCAGCCTTTTCCTTGTATCTTCTCTAGAAACTCTACTTTCACCTGTGGATAGAGAAGAGTTCAGCAGAGGAATTTTCTGTGGACAGGTGAGATGGGCAATTTTCAGCAAAGGATATCAAGTTGGGGCAATGCATGTTTCTTCTTTTGAAACCACACCCTATCAAATAAACTTGTAATTAAACCTGGATACTAACAGTTGGATGCTAAGGACTTTCTGTGCTAGTACCTACTGGATCTGAAAATCTCTCTATAATTCCTCCAACTCATGTAGTAGGATGGCTCATCACTGATGGGGTGAGACTGTAAGATAAACTATGGCCAATAGGTCATGAATTGAAAACACAAGGGTCAGATCTAAATTTGAGAATTAAACTTGGTCTATATCCTTCAGAACTCCCTTTGGAGGGAATAGTCTTGATAAGTAGTTTGCTTGTCACTGCCCTGGAGAGTTTTACATTCTTTGCCATAGCAGATTGACCTGGTCTATCTAAGAACAGATTATTCTTCATTCAGCTGACACCACACGTGATCATGTTGAAATTGGAAAGGAAAGGTAAAGAGAAACTAATCTGCACACTTTTCATATGAAGATTCACAGTGAAATGTTGCTGCAAGGCTTCGGGGTAAGGACTAACAAACAAAAAATAGTTACCACTGGGAATAAATAAGACCAAAGACTTAGATTGGCCTTAAGAAGTGATTTATCATACACAGCAAGGTAGTAACAAAGGACCAAAAGTAACACAATGGGGTAAATAATCCACACAATTAGGTTAATGGGAGAGGGGTTTTAAGGGAGGGGAGGTGGGTACACTGGTGATGAGTGTGTATTGGAATTATGTGATTGGCAATCATAATGAACAATATTATAAATCACACATAATCTCAATGAAAAATATAAAGGTGGTTTTCACTCATTCATATTAAGGGAAATGTCAGAGGGAAGAAAGATAAGGAGGGCATAAGCTTTCTCTTTATTAGGAAGACTAAGTACACAAAATTGAGAGCATCAAAAGGGGGAAATACAGCACATATTCTAGACTAGTCTTACTTCAAATTGCTTACCAGAGTCAAACATCTCATATTTTAATCATTGCACCTTGGGGGAGGGAAAGAAACTATTTCTATCTTACTCAGAGTTGTAATCACCATGCCTAGTATTACAGCTAGCATATAGGAGTCACTAACTTGATCTTATTGCAAAATGAGAGGCTACATTAAGAGATGCGTGGATGAGCAGAGGAAAGGTATAATCTGAAATACATCTTACTATAAATTAGACATTTTGCTGGTCTTTCAGACTCCAGAGATTTGTAGAAAGTCATTCCTCTTTGATGGGCTCTGAAGGCGCAACTCCCATGAGCTGTTTGTGACAAGTCTATAGAGCACAGTGGGTAATGTCTGTTTGCATGATAAATCCTGGGCACAAAGTTTAGCCAGTCAGAAACCTAATGGGCCAAATGATGCTAGAACATGTGCCCCGGTGACTTCAGATAGCCAGACCCTGCTTACTTCCCAAACTGAAGGCACTCTCAAATCAGAGGAAAGAGTTCTGTGTCCTCAGGACCCCGGCTCAAGTTTGGCATGCTTCTATATTGTGCCTTTCCCCATTAAGAGGCTTTTGTTACAGAGGGGAGAGAGATGCAGAGACAAGAGAGAGAAAGAGAGGAAACAGGGCTACCTGCTGTTGAGGCAGCCTGGGGTGGGTGGGAGGGGGTGGGGTACATTGGTGGTGGAAATGGGGCACTGGTGGAGGGATGGGTGCTGGAATACTGTATTACCAAGAACCAATTGAACACCTTTGTAATTGTATGTCTCACTGTGTTATAATAAAAAAAATTTTTTTAAAAAGATGCTTTTGTTATACCTCTGGACAATGGGGAGGTTAGATTAAAGCCAGAACTCTATGAAGAATGACTAGGACCTTTAAAAACATGGACATTTCCTTGTGCTAGAGAAATCAACCCAGAATCAAATATATCCAGCTCTCCATAGGAGCCCAGAGCACTGTCATAGCATTGCAGAGATCCTTGTGTCATCTCTTAGTCCTTGTGTTTCCCTCCCATCAGCATTCAATGACTGGCATGGGGAGTTGGCTTAATAAACCAATTTGTTAACATTAAGAGATAGCCTTTAATTCCTTTGGAATATTTGTTCAACTCACTGAAAGTACTTTCTTGCTCCTGTCTAGCTCTACACTCACGCATTCAGGAAATTCTGAGAGAAAAGCATACTTTTTAGTTGTGTCCCACTTTCTCTAGGAATATCTAACATACCTGTTGGTGCGCCATGTAACAGAGCCTTACTTAGTCCAACTGGGATTAGATTTCAGTCCCTAATCATTTGTTCTTAGGAAAGGTATGGGGTGGGCTTATAAGGGGAGGGCTTGTAATAGAAGATGCGATTTTATTTTCTATCCGAGTTTTCCGGGTATCCCCAAATCCTTTCCTTTCCAAAGTTTACCTAATGGTGGTGCCAGGCCACCAGGGAATAGGCAATCATTTTTTGTCCTGCTGAGAAGTTTGCTCTGGGAAATCTAGGGTTAATTGTGCAAAAGTCTAGATTTCAATTCCAGAATTCCAATTCCTGCCTGAGGCTAGAGATGGAAAAGTTGGGCAGGGTGCCCAGCTCATGGCCTGGGGCAGCAGTGCTGAGTATACAAGGTATGCAGTGTGAGGTCATGCCCCAGTGACATCCGAATGGACCCTTTTGGAAAATTTCATGAAATTCATGACCAACTGTCATGAGCCACAAAGGCGGAAAGATGGAAGCCACAGCATTAGCACCTGCGTGTTCTGAAAAGGTTCTGTTCTTGTTGACTCACTGAAACGACCTTTTACATTTTTCCCCTAACTTCATTTCACTTTCCTCAATTCAAATATTGGTATTTTGCCACTGCTTCTACTGTAACAATGATTATAGTTCAATTATGTGCTTGCATATGTCAGGTATAGTATGGTCTAATTTAATCTTCATTACACATCACCATATTGCAATTATACATGCTATCCAAGTGTTAACACATATTTAAACCTGCTATTCCTTTGTCACGGATTTACAAAGGAGGTACCTGAAAAGAAGCAGATGTCATAATTACACGCTTATTCAGCTCATTTTAGACTAAGTCTCAGAGTAAATTGCAGATGAGCCAGGCATGTCTTGAAATTAATGTAGTGATAGGACACTAATGCCCCGATTCATTATGGTTTGTCAATGTGCCGTACTTCTGGAATGTGCGATAAAATTATATTAATACTCTGCGCTAATGAGATTAATGAATATGAACATGAGGAGAAGAATTGGGTCCTTTGTTCAACTATTGAAAAAATAACATACAGGTAATTAAAAAAGAATTAATCAAATCATGTACAGCCTCATTTATATTAAATTAATTTGTCTGGTTTCATTTCTAATAATTAATCACTTTTTGCAAATTACAAAGCACTTCAGGCGGATGGAAGCCCTACAGTAGGAGTTGTGATTCAGAATATTTAGAACGATCAAGGTGGTCCCTGTGGGTTCATATTAATTAAGGTTTAACAGTTTGGAAAATTGTAAGCAATATTTTATGATTCATGTAATTAAACTCTGTAACAAAATGTCACAACTGCTAGTTATTTCTGCGCCTGTGATTTATATCTTCCTCCTTTTGAAAGGGAACAGCAGAAATGAAGTCTTCTGAAACGTGCCGACACAGTCAATGGTAATACAAGCTGGTAGGTTCAACACAGAAAAGCACTCGGGCTTGGGCTCCAAGACCCTTCAGCTCACAAATTCCACCATGGGGTTATGTAAATTAGCTTGTGTCATAGGATCCAACATATGGTGGAAATCTCAGGGGCTTCTTCTGGCACATTTGCTTGGATAAAAACAAAATGGCAAGAACGATGAACGTCTCCCTTCTGAAACGGAAAGAGCTGTGCTGCAAATTTCTGTTGACCGAGATGCCTGGGTAGCATCATCCAAACTCCCAGAACATAGGCAACTGTGACTGCACAAGAAGGTGTCTGGTTTCCATGGCCAGAGAGGACTTCCCAGCCTGTCGCAGGTTTGTTGTCATGGACCCACATCCTGAAACAGTAATGGAGTCAAGGGTTGCTCTCTGCACATGCATTGCATGAGCTGGAGAGAGGGTCTAGGAAGGTACCCACCAGGCAGTGCTTTCTCACTTAAGGGGAAGCAGAAACACCTCCAAGGTTTTGGCCTGCAAAAACACCTGTTTGTTGGCTTTTCCAATTTTTGTCTCCTCAAACCCACTCTTTTTCTCAGTCTGGTCCATGTCTAAGGAAGCTGACCCTCATGATTCAATCTACCCACTCCCTTGCCTGCTGGATTATGGATGAATTTTGCCTGTGGGGAGGCACTGATGGAGACAGAAAGGGAGAAAAAAGGAAATATGTGATTCATTCCCCTGCCTAAGTCAGTGTCTCACTAGGAATCTGGGTGCCTTCAGAGGCACTTGGGATCCTGAGGCCATCCTCTAGGGCCCTTATAATCGTCACAGAGATACTATCTTCCCCCCCTCTTTCTTCAGTCCATGGTGATTGGTTTCTGAGTCCTCCCACCACTCAAATCTCTCCTCCATACACACTTTGCTCATGTTGATTAACACTCTGAGAGTAGCTGTGTGCCTTCAGAACCTTTGGTTGATTAATGGGAAGGGCTCAGTCTCTATATTTGAAACATTACTCCTGATAATTTCACTTTATAAAGTGGTTACCCCTGTAGTAGAGCATATCTGGGAAGAGGGAGATCTCCAAAATAAGTGTTACCTTAATGTAATTTTAAGAACTTTAAATATGCTGATTATTCCATGCCTGCAACAACTCTCAGAAAAGGGTGCGATTATTGTCCTGTTTTAGAGGTGTAACAGTTGAGGGTAAAAGGAAGGCAGTAACTTGCCAGTGTTGTACAGCTAGCAAGTAGTGAAATCAGGATTCAGTCTAGCCTCTGGACTCTCCCATAACTTGATGCTGTGATGATGAATTTCATCAATTTATTCTAAGGTAGGAGTTTGAAGTCTAGGGAACCTGCTTGTTTATTCATACATTGTGTCCTGAATTCATACAATACAAAACAATTTTTTGCTTTATTGAGGGACAATTTTCCCTCTTTACCGTTCTAGGATTGTGGCTCAGACATTCCTATAATAAAGGACATATACCAATAGGAAAACATGATTTTATATTTGCACAGGCCTAAGTAGGGAAAAATAAGACCCAGGCCAAGCAGCAGAAGCAGACTTTTAGAGCACCTGAGTCAAGGAGAAGGGATGCAATGCTTCCGAGAGGAGGGAAGACAGTGAATAGGAGGCTGAACTCATTCTATGTCCCCTGGAGACAAAGGCACATAGTCAAGATGCTGAACAAACTTTTTAGACTTGCTAAGTTTCCTAGTCTGAAACACTTCACTCTTAGTCTTTTTTTTTTTTTTGGGGAGTCACACCCGGCAACACTCAGGTCATACTCGGTGACCTGGCTCTTTACTCAGGAATTACTCCTGGCGGTGCTCGGGGGACCATATGGGATGCCGAGGATCGAACCTGGGTCAGCCTTGTGCAAGGCAAACACCCTACCCACTGTGCTATCGCTCTGGACCCTCTTAGTCTTGTCTTTATCTGCTGACAGTTCCCTTCTGACAGACCCTCTAGCTCATTAATTTTAGGAAGTTTAGGATGAAGTGAAAGAATTTCTTGAACTTACTGTGTCTTGAAA
Organism: Cryptotis parvus; assembly: GCA_021461705.1. Classification (NCBI taxonomy): domain Eukaryota; kingdom Metazoa; phylum Chordata; class Mammalia; order Eulipotyphla; family Soricidae; genus Cryptotis; species Cryptotis parvus. The sequence goes on from JAJIBD010023988.1 coordinate 66,786, forward strand.
TTGGCAGAGCCTGGCAAACTACCCATGTCGTATTTGATATGCCAAAAACAATAACAATTATAGACCTCATTCCCATGACCTGAAGGAATGGTCTGAGGCTCTTTGTGTTCCTGGAGTAAGTAGATGCCCTTGGGATACACTAGCACATGACAGGACGTATGGAGATGTTACTGGTGCCAGTTCGGAGCAAATTGATGAACAACAGGAAGACAAGTAAAGTGATACAAGTGATACTATGTCTTGATGGCCTTTTCTTCAGAATTATCCATATGTCAAAGTGACACATTTGGAGGAAGATTGTTCTGGATACTTGCAGAAGCAACACTTTATTATGTCCCAGGCATTCTGGGATGTGGATTTATCAAAGACAGAAACAAATAAGACTTAATGCATGGATCAAAAGGCAAATTGATCCATGAAATTGCCATATAAGAGAAATTGGATGTGCTATCTCAAGGGATTCCTAGAGATGAAAAAAAAAATACTCCAACTAAGAACCAGAGGAAACCTTCAGAGCAAAAGGAATTGAGATGGTCCCCTTTCACACTACCCTTAGAAAATGTGGCTTAGGACATGAGCATGTGGAGTTTATTCTCCTTTGAAAACTGGGTGGCTCCGGTGGCAGGGATTGGGCCTAAAGCTTGATGAGATAGTAAAAATCCATTCCCCTCACATGAATTTTTACTTTATCTTGCAGCTACTGGATAATTGAAACATTTCTACATGGGAAAAATGACATCCTTCCTCCGAAATCCATATGCATATGAGGAAAAGAGCTTTTTTCTACAGAGACTTAAGGAGATTTCTTCACCAAGCCTAGAGAAGGAACAGGAATGTGTACATCTGACTCCAGAGGAGATTGTTGGGATTCAGGTGTGTGACTGTGGATTCAGAGAGAGAGAGAGAGAGAGAGAGAGAGAGAGAGAGAGAGAGAGAGAGAGAGTCCCCACATGGAGAGGGCTAGGGGCGGGGAGAAAAAGTTGACCGCTTCTGAGGAAATTTTAATTCATTGATTTTTCTCCTTTCTGGTGCAGTGCCACAGAGTCTGGCTATTAAACATCATGTGTGTGGTCTGGAAATGATGCTAAGCTGCCCAGTTCTGCCAGGCCCCTTCGGGAAGCTCTGGTCCCTCTCAGCCTACACTCAAAATGGGATTAACGTGGAAATGAGAAAGACCATGGTTTTTATGCCTGTGGAGCGGGTGCTAGGCGTTTTGGGACTCCCATGGGAAGGACCATGCACTCCCGATCAGCAGCCGTGGTGTTAGGTAACTGCAAATGGCACTAATTGGGAACATTTTCATTATTTCGTTTTCTGTATTCTGTGTACAACCTCATTGTTTCCCCCAGTAGGAAATACATCCAGGCATCCTTCATAGTTAATAACTTTGTTCTGAGTGTGCCATGGTGTAAGTGATACTAATGGGATGTAGAGCAAAGCTGGCTCATAGACAAATGATGATAAAGTGAAATCTTTAAGACATCATCAAAAATATAGAGGCAGGACTGTGTGAACTGTCTCTCCAAAGCGACAAAGCTAAGGAAGCTGACAAGTCACCTGTCCGAGACTCTGAAGCACATTTATGATTTAATTCCCACTTTGACATCAATCAACACATATTTAATAACTTCAGCTCAAGAAAGTGACGTCCTGGGTGTACTTTTATGATGACATGCCTACATCTAGGAAGCACTTTCTGATTGCCAATTAGCCTCCAACAAGCTCAACCATTCCCAGTTATCCCATCTACAATTTTGCATCATATTTTAAGCAACATTTAAGGCCCACTATCATAAACTTAGTTTGAAGTATTCCCATAGAAACTGACACAAATTTTATTAACCCATATTTGGTATTAAACAATTGTAAAGTCTTCTAGTTGGAAGTGGGGGTGACTTTTAGATTGTGGAGTCTGACTTCCCTACCCGAGGCACATTTCCTCTCCTCCTAAACCACCTGGCAAGTGGTTCGCGAATACCCTTCAATAACTAGTGCTGAGAAGCACCTACATGCCAAGTTAGTTGTGTGGTTTTCTAAAGCATCTGTGAGTTGGAAGTATGAGTTCTATCTCTATCCCAGATAAACCTAATTCTCCAAATATGAGTGCATAAATCAACATTAAAAGGATTCCTTTTTGACTTTCATTATGAACCCAAGAAAATGGAAAATCTCAGTGAATTAGGGAGTGTGTCAAAACACACTTGCTCTATACAATGGTTATTAACTGAGGGCATTTTACCTCTTCCACTAGGAGAGTTGGTCAGCTAGGATAGTTGACCAAAGAGAGATATAATTTTGTTTGTCACATGGGGTAGGGGTTGTGGTAAATATTTGATGTCTAGTATGCAAAAAAATTAAGTATGCTGATAAAATATTTTATAGTGAAGAGCATATCTCTCATAAAATTCCCATTATTTGGCATAAATGTCAATGGTGCTGACGTTGAGAAATCAAGAATTATAGATATAGAGAGAAATAGAGAAATGCAATCACAGACACTGAACATAATGTCAGACACTGTTTCTATATGTTTAGGGACATGAATGATATTCTTGAGCCCAAATTTGTTTCCCATTGAACCTTAGTTCTGTCTCTTAGGAAAAAATCTAACTGAAGCTTAATTCTTGTTCTGATGAAAACCTTTCAAATAGAGAAAGCAAGTGTATAAGACATCTTCCAAAATCACTCTCCACCCAGATCAAGTTATCAACACTTTTTTCCATTCATGTTCTCTGTGTCAGGATTTCTATGTGTCATGATTTCCATCATGATTTTAGTGAAAAATCAATAGAATAACAAAAGTCACTTAAAAGATTACAATAAAAATGAATGTAGTTGCATCAGAGGGAATTTTCAAAAACATTTTGGTATATTTTAGACTCCAAGACCTAGCTTGGATTCTTTGACTTGTTTGTGATACTAAATTTCTTGCTGCCTCTTTAAGCTTACAACATGTTTTGGGGGCTTTGTAACATGCAAGTCTGTTATTAGAGACTCTGTTGAATTATTCAGGGCTAAATCAAGATGCGAAGACACCTTTTGAGACAGAAAATTGGCAAACACACTCTAAGATGCCTTACAGCCAAAAAAAATCCACAAATTCTTCTGCAGCTGTTGTATTTACCATAAATTGATAATTATAGAAAAAAATTACCTGCATAAAATGACTTGTGCTTCTTAGGAAGTTCCTTTGTCTACAATGTCAGTATTAGGTTTTGATAGTCCTGATCCCAAAAGGTGGTTCCCTGTCTGAGACCCAAGAGGTTAATTCTACCCTCGGGCGTCAGCAACACAATAAGGATAATGCACCATCAATATTAGAAATCAACATTAAGTGAAAAGATTCCCCTCCCTTTGACTTTCATTATAGGCTGAAGAATATTGAAAACCACAATGACTCCAGGGGAATGTGTCAAAACACACTTGATACACATCAAAAAGAATTGCATCAGCAAGACTGAAAGAATCAATTGTCTTTCTCTCCAAAATGCTGATCCCAAAGCTGAGGGATTCTGCAAAGAGCAGTGAAATTTCCTAGAAAGCTTCTGAATAAGGTCCATGTGTAGCACTAGGTAACAACTCTCTGAAAAAAGAAAACTTACAAAGGAATCTTGGAAATTTCCAGCCAAGATGTGCACTGTTATCAATAACTAAGAAAGAAAGTGGATGGAGATCAACAGACAAAAGTGAACAGCAATATCTATGGACAAAGATACCTTAACACATCTGGGATGTTAAAAGAGCACCTGAGTCTTAGACATGTCAGACAAGACTCTGGTTTTCAAATGCTAAGAAAACTTAGTGTCAGGAAGGGATCAGCATGCATCTCTACAAAGTTGTTGGTGTAACTAAACTTCAACAGAGGGAAGGCAAGATAACACTCCTTTCTTTGAAAGACTAAACAGCCGCCAAGGAACTTTCTGATTTTTCTATTTTACTTGTCCCTACATTAAGTCTTTCCTGCTTCCTGATGATACATACAATTAAACTGTATGCTAGCTTCTTGAATTAAGTATCACGCCTGTAGCTAATCTGCTGGTGGATATGTATAAGCAATCAGGTTTGTAGATCACTGCTCCTGACATGGGCTCCGTTGATGATGGTCTTTACTGAGTGTTGTTCAATAGTGTTTCTGCAGTTGGTGAAATATAACCTGCCACTGGGTTCAAGCTTACCTTTATTTCCCCAAGCATATGTGGACACACAGATACCCCCTTGGATACATCACTTTTCACTCACCGAAACCCTCAAGGTGGAGCAAGACGAAGACACAGCAACGCTCTGTCTCTAATTGTTCCTGCTCCCGCCTCAGGAAAGAAACCTTTTCTAATGAGAAGTTTCTAGAACTGAAGCAAGATCAAGCACTTTATTTTCTATCTAAATTGACCACACTGGCTTCTCATGCTTAGTAAACAGAGAACATCCTCAAGAATAATTTTCCAACGATGCTCGCACTGGATTGCCATCCAGGTCTCACATTTTCCTCCTTTAGTATGGGAGAATCACTAGAATGGGGGCTACAACACTAATCTGAGTGATTATATGCAAAACAAGAATTTGTACTCTATAATCTATAGCTCTGTGATCCAGGTATTAAATTAAAATTTTATTCCATGTTTGTTTCTTTGGGTTGTTTGCCATCAAATACCTCCCAATTTATTAGAGATAAAATAGGCCCCTTACATAATGAGAGGCTTATTCGCTCATGTAACAAGTACAGAGGTAGGGAAGTCCAGAGCAGTACCCTAAGAGTTAACAATACTACTCACACTCCAGGCTCCTGCCACCTTCCTCCCCTCTTTATTTTATTTTTTTTCTTTATTTTTTTAAATAGAAATGTTTTATTTTTTTTTACGTTTTTTAAAAGTATTTTATTATACCACCGTGAGATATACAAATAAAAAGATATACAATTAAAAGATATACAATTAAAAAAGTTCATATTTGGGTTTTGGTCATACAGTGTTCCAGCACCCGTCCCTCCACCAGTGCCCATCTCCCACCACCAACGTCCCGGTTCCCTCCACCCTTCACCAGCCCACCTCCATGGCAGGTTCTTTATTTCTTTCCATTTCTCTCTCTTTATCTTTTCCTTCCCTTCCAGACTATGGATTATAGAACATACATTAAAAGGTTGTCTTATGTGTATCCTTTTGCCTCTATTTAATGCTCAGTTCTAGGTTGGCATTAGTACCCTTGACAATTATAAGCACACTGTTCCATTTTCTGTCTTACCTAACCTCTGACTCCCACACGTTTGTGATAATTTCCACCCTGACAAGACCTCCTGATATATATGTTTCACTTGACCTTGGATATTGGTATCATAATATGTACATATATATTTATGCCATGCAAATAAATGCAGTCATTCTGTATCTGTTCTCTCTCCTCTGGCTAATTTCGCTCAACATAATCTTCTCCATGTCCATCCATTTATAGGCAAATTTTATAACTTCATTTTTCCTAACAGCTGCATAGTATTCCATTGTGTAGATGTACCAAAACTTCTTTATCCAGTCATCGATTTTCGGGCACTCTGGTTGCTTCCAGATTCTGGCTATTGTGAATAATGCTGCTATGAACATAAAAGTAGGGATGGTGTTTCCGCTCAGTGTATTTTTGGTTTCCCAGAGTAGATTCCCAGGAGTGGTATGGCTGGGTCAAATGGGAGTTCAATTTCTAGTCTTTGGAGGAAAGTCCATATTGTTTTCCAGAAAGGCTGTACCAGCCGGCATTCCCACCAACAATGGATGAGTGTCCCCTTTTCCCCACATCCACGCCAGCACTTGTTGTTCTTGCTCTTTTGAATATGTGCCAGTCTCTGTGGTGTAAAGTGGTATCTCATTGTTGTTTTGATTTGCATCTCACTGATGATTAGTGATGATGAGCATTTTTTCATATGTTTTTGGCCATTCGAATTTCTTCCTTGCTGAAGTTTCTGTTCATTTCTTCTCCCCATTTTTTGATGGGGTTGTTTATTTTCTTCTTGTAAAGTTCTATCAGTGCCTGATATATCCTGGATATTAACCCCTTATCAGATGGGTATTGGGTGAATATTCTTTCCCATTCTGTGGACTGTTTTTGTATCTTAGTCACTGTTTCTTTTGAGGTGCAGAAACTTTTTAGTTCATGTATTCCACTCACAATTGTGCCACAGAAAATCAAATACCTAGGAATCAACTTACCCAAGTATCTAAAGGACCTGTACAAACAAAACTACAAGACACTGCTCCATGAGATAAAAGAGGACACAAGGAAATGGAAACACATTCCCTGTTCATGGATGGGGAGAATCAACATTGTCAAAATGGTAATACTCCCTAGAGCTCTGTACAGATTCAATGCAGTCCCTATGAGGATACCAATGACATTCTTCAAAGAAATTGACCAAACGCCTCCTGAAATTTGTATGGAACAATAAACCCCCAAGGATAACTAAAGCAATCCTCGGGAAAAAGAAGATGGGAGGCATCACCTTTCCCAACTTCAAACTGTACTACAAGGCAGTAGTAATTAAAACAGCATGGTATTGGAATAAAAACAGACCTGTGGACCTATGGAATAGAATTGAGTATCCTGACACCCAACCTCAAACACATGATCATTTAATCTTTGATAAAGGTGCAACGAGTCTAAAATGAAGTAAGGAAAGCCTCTTCAACAAGTGGTGTTGGGAAAATTAAGCAGCGACATGTAAAAAATGAATTTAGACCTGTGTCTAACACCATGCACAAAAATCAGATCAAAATGGATTAAAGATCTCAATATCAGACTTGAATCCATAAAGTACATTGAAGAAAAATATAGGAAAAACCCTCCACGACATTGAAGCTAAAGGCATCTTCAAAGGTGAAACATCTCTAACAAAGCAACTAGAAGAAAAGATAAACATATGGGACTACATGAAACCCCTCTTTATTTTAGCACTTAGCCTTTATCCTCATGATCCCTATATAAGGCAGCTCCTCTCCAGGAACTATCTCTGCATAGAAGTGGAAAGAAAATAAGAGAACTGAGAGTCAACGAGGCAAAGAGACTTGTCTTCTCCTTCAGGAAATGATGCTGTCTCAAGGAACTTTTTGCACCTGTCTTAAGGCAAGAACTTTCAGAAATTTGATAATAGCCATTTCTTTTTTTTAATTAATATTTTATTATACCACTTTTATTATACAGTTTCAAAGATGTTATGTTTGAGTTTCGATCATACAGTGTTCCAACACACATCCCTCCACCAGTGGCCATTTCTCAACACCAAAGTCCACACTTCCCTCCCCCTCCCTAACCTTCCTCGATGGAAGGTTCATTATCTCTTTTCTCTCTTTCTCTCTCTCTCTCTCTTTCTCTATTCCTATTATTACATTGTGGATTGCAATACATACATTTAGAGGTTATCGTGTGTATCTTTTTGCCTATATTCGATGCTCAGTTCTTGGCTGGTATTGTCATTTTTGACGATTATTAGCACACTGTTCCCTTCTCTTTCTTACATAACTTCTGAATTATGTGATATATCACACATTTGTGATATATCAGGTTTTGAGATATCGTATGCGGGTGCTTTGTTTCCGAGCGCCATGGGAAGTGGGCTGTGTCCATCTTCAGAGTACGGATCTTGAGGAACCATTTATGTAGTGACAAGAGAAGTGGATGTTTTTCCCTTTTTAATCTGACATTGACACTGATTAGCTAACATCTACTACAGTAGTCTTAGATTCATGATTCATAAACTGATTGATTTTTCCCCTATTTATTCTTTTTGACAGCTGCAGAAGTTATGGGGTAAGGTGCCTGATCCAAAAAAGCATTCTTTTGGCTTTGCTTAGTTTTGCAAAAATATAAAGGGCTTCAAATACACTTCATAGATTTGTAATTAGTTTAAACCCAGATATTTTTCCACTTTGTCAACCACTTCATTTTGCATCTTAGTTGAACCCAACAGTTTTAGCCATCTTATAAATTTCTCTATTGTCTCCCAATTTAACTTAGGTAATGGTACCCCTCCTGTCTGTAAGGAGATAAACTGTGCTACAGGAAATCTAAAAAAAATATTCAGTCAAAAAATATCTAGGTTGACTGAAAAATTAGACTTTTAAGATGAAGTCCAAGATCTTGTTATCCAAAATTGTGCAGAGTTAAAGGCATATGCACACACTCTACTAACCACTTCTTGTGCCTCTGAGTTCCTGTAAGTAAAAAAACAACAATGTGAATTAAATGGACGGTGGTAACCTTGGCAAGGATGCCTGAGTCTCTCTCATCGCAGTATTTCTGATACAGATGGGTGAACTACTGATCCATTCTGGGCTTCGATGGCTTTGAAAACAGTATCCACCAATGAGCTATTGCAAGAGGCGGTGACCGGTTTATCGCATTACACAACTTTTTTTTTCCACTGTAAGAAGTGCTTATTTTTACAACCTCCAAGGGAATAATGGTCTCTGAATTCAGATGGGCTCAGACTTCAATATGAATAGTGACAAAGCTCTATCACAACTGTTTTCATAAATAACTCAAAAGGCTAGGAATGAAGCTCAGTGGTCAAGCACTTACTCTGCAAGAGTGAGGCCCTGGGTTTAATACCAGGCACTGCCAATTAAAAAAAAAACAAGAACAAAAAAAATTCTGCTTGGACAGCTCTGATTCGTTCTCTAAGTCCACAGTGCCCTTATTACTGTCAGGGAAGCCATTTGTTCCCTCCCTGCTTTAATTAGTCTTTTTTTAAACTTTATTTGAGCACTGTGATTTACAAAGTACAAAGTTTTCACAATACAATTGTTAGAAAGATTCATTATTCAACACCAGTCCCACCACCAGTGTGTTCCCACCACCAAAGACCCTCATTTCCCACCCACCCCCACCCCCTATCCCCATGCCTGCTCCCATGGCCGGCACTAATTATATTAACCATTGCAGCTCATCAGCTCATATATAGAAATGGTATTGATAAAGTCATGACTTTTTTTTCTGGATTGATATGGTCAATTTATGTTCTTGCATTCACTTTCTGAGTTTCTAGAATACAGTGGGTTTCTACTAGTCAACCCCAAACTCACCACAACTGCACCTGTGAACAACACTGATTTCAAATATTTCAACCTCTGTTTGAGCTTGTCCTAAGAATAATCTATTCTGTATTGCTTGCTGGAGCTAATTCTCTAAAGTAGTCAACGCATATAGTCTTAGACAAAAAGTCAATGGAGATTATTAAATCACACAATGGACCCACTGGGCCATTTGAGCCCACTGTAAAAGAAACTATCAATATGTTCTTGCAGACCAGACATTGTAAACACACACTTGTGATTGTATGCCCCATACTTAAATCTATAAAATGTGATGGGATACCTGGTACATCAGTATACCAGGCTTTGAGATATTGGAGAGAGCCAGTAGCCATACCTGTCCATTCACTGTTGTCTGATTATACCTGTAACAGTCTATGCAGAATGGCTTGTACTGAAAGAATAAAAATATAGCGAAGATAAAGAAAGCAAAATGGGGTATAAGGGAGGAAGTGAAGAAGGAAAAGGGAAATGAGAAATGGAAGCAAATGAAGATAAAAGAATAATGAAAGTTAACACCCATGAAATAAATAATAAATCAAGAACAAGAAAACTACAGGTCAAATCTGCATACTCCTAATTTTTCAAATAAAGTTTTATTGCAACACAGGCATGGCCATTCACTTAGATATGCTGTATGAATGAGTTCACCAAAGAACAGAATTGAGTAGCCATGGAAGAGCTCACAAAAGCTGAAACATTTATTACTTGAACCTTTATTTTATTTTTGGTTTTTGAGTAATAGCCAGATGCTCTTAGGGATTATTCCTGGCTTTGTGCTCAGGGTATACTCCTAGTAGTGCTTGGGTGACAATACATAGTGACATACAAAGTGTCATTTTCCAAACTGGGATAAGTGCTGTGTGAGGCTTGAAACAGAATATCTGAATTCCCCACCACTTCTCACACTTCTGACCACTTCTCTTTCAGCTGGACCCAGAGGGGCATCGGCTGATACCACATCACTTTCCTCACCCCCAAAACAAGCAACTCAAAGTCAGTCTTAAAGCAGACTCTCCACTTCCTGGGTCTAGTGATTTTAAAAATATCATCTACAGAATGGAATAGTACTGGCCTATAGGTTTTATTTGGAGAAGTAATAAGAATTTGATTTGTTATATGCCTCCTTAAAGGGCAGGCTGGAGGTAGGAAGAAACTTGGGGATATTGATGGAAGGAAGTGGACGTTGGTGGTAGGATTGGTATTGGAACATGGTATGCCCGAAATAACTCTACTAGAAACACACTTCTAATGATGCTCTCTTAATAAAAAAGGTTAAGTAAATAAATACACAAAGAGGAAAGAAAGACAAAATTATGTAATTTGCTTCTACAGTGAAGTCACACAGGAGAAGTGCAGGTACAAAATTTCCTCCCTCATGGTGGACTATAAAGAAGCATAGAAGGGACCATCACCTGGCCCACAGCAACTTATCTACAGAACTGTGAATTTATCTAAAGAACTGAGCTTACCATTGTGGGGAGTCAGTGAAGGAGGACTATAGGTACCGGGGACCCTAAGACAGTGATGGAAAGAAATAGACACTCTGGTGGTATGAAGTTGGAGCACTTGTACATGAAACCCAACCATCAACAATGTTGTAAACCATGGTGACTAACATAAAACATGTAAAAATAAATAAATAAATAGATCCATCCATTCTAAAGCTTCCTATTACCACTCTTCATTTTACTGTCTGACTCTTCTTTGTTTTCTTTTTTTGTTGTTGTTATTGTTGGGTCACTCCTGATGGTACTCAGGTTTACTCCTGTGTTCAGGGGTTACTCCTGGCAGGACTCGGGGACCCTATTTGGTGCTGGGGGATGGGTTCTGCGCCAAGACAAATGCCCGAATTGCTGTACTATCACAGCAGCTCTGGTTCTTTCTGAAGGTGCAATGAATTCACCTTCAGAGTTAGGAGGGTAGAAACATGTGCTGGTGAGCTGCATGGCAGAACTATCAACACCCCTGTCTTGCAGGCTTGATTAAAGCACTGCTGCTGTGTGCTTTTAGCCTCTTTTCAGAGGAGACTGGGGAGTTTCATTTCAGCTTTCAGGTCCTGGGAGGACTGCTAGGTGGATGGCGTGAGTGAAAGCCTGCTAAGGCCCGGACTTTCTTCTTTCCATGGAGTTGTGCAAGAGGGTACAGTGTGCTGCAGGCCATGGGCCTCATCCGGAAACACAGCAGTGTTCTGCATGCACTTCTGCTGCGGGGTTCCATGACAATCACCCAACCTGGGCTGGGAACACCACATATGCTTGGTTCCAGACTTGTTCCCTTCTCTTCCTTTGCGTGTCCTCAAAACTGAAGCCAGCTATGTATTTTCCCTTCCTGGGTGTCTTTAAATTTGGGCAAGTTTTCATTTAAAAACAGATGGTAAGAAGAAAGGTGGGCACCCCCACCCCCATCCCAGCCCTGAGCCAACCTGTAATTTCTGGCTTCCCCAGAGTTCTACGTAGCCAATTCCCACCTCCCCACCCCCTTCCTCAAAGGTCAAAGGCCACTCTGAACAAAATGCCAAACCAGCTTTTTACAAATAAACCTGTGACCAAACTGCGACCATAAAACTTTGAAAACCACTCTGATTGAGACATTTGGACTAATTACCAGGGAGCAGCAGCTATGGGCCCTCTCCTAATGCTGTTTATTACATTCCCTTCTTCCAGGCACTCCCTGAGGTTGGTTTCTGAAATAAAGATTTAATTTGAGGGTAAATCAGAACAACAAAAAAATGTAGCTCATTGTAAACAATAGTATCCCCGGCCCAGCTGAGCCCATCAATATAAAAACAGAAGTTCTCCTCATCCTCCCATACTGTAAACACATTGAATGCTATTTATTGTGACTACATGTGTGTGGCCTGGCAGGAGTGAACTGGGGAGCATTTTCGTGACTGCAAGGCATAAACATCAAATACTGCTTCCATCATTCTTCCAGTTTTAAAGTTATAAAATCTAAATATTAATTTTAATAGAAAGGTTAGGAAATTGGAAACTGCCGTACCCACTGACGTCTTCAGTAGAAGGGAGAGCCAGCATTCCTAGGAGATTAGGAAGGCAGGTGGGATCCAGACGTGGTCTGTGAATTATGACATGTGTCATAAACAGAGGCTTAGGCCCGATGTGGCTGTCTACCAATCCCAAATCCTGTCCAGGTCATGTTTCTTAAGACAGGATGTACACACATAGGAAGAGCAATACAGGAGAGAAAAGTCCATCTCCTGGCCTTAAGAGTCTATTTGACTATTTTTGGTCTGGAGTCTGGAAAAGAGACAGTTTGGTTGTCGTCAGTGCAACATTGTCTTTGAGTGTAAGGTGGGTTTAACCCAGACAAAATTTGATGGTTCCCGACATGGAATCCTAATTTCAAATGAAACCAGGAAACATAGTAGAGTTCCTCACCATCAAGAGCTGATCTATGTGGTATTCTCCACTAAGGCACAAAGACATCTTTTTCTACTGGTCTTGTTACTGCTGGTTTCAAAGCTCAAACTATCCTCTCAGGGTTCAAGTCATTGTTACAAGTGCTAGGTTCTAACCTACCCCATGGAACCAGCTCCAGGCAGGACATTTTCAATGTTGCCTTTCAACATCTTTCACTTCTTTCGGTTGTTTTGGGTTCTTTCCTAGCTTAAGGGTCCTAGAATTAAAAACTGTTGAGAACATTGTACCTAGTTTAGGGCTGTCGTTCTCAACTGGGGTTTATTGGACAATTTTCATACTCAACTCCAGCCCCTGAGAAAATATTTTCAGTATCTGGAGACACTTTCCATTAAAACAGTTTTTGTTTGTTTTGTTTTATGACCATGCCCAGAAGTTCTCAGAGTCCTGAGCTCTGTCCTCAGGGATCACCCATGGCATTGCTTAGGTGACAGTGTGGGGTACTGAGGATCAAACCTGGGTCAACCACATGCAAGGAAAACGCCCCACTTGCTGTACTATTGCTCCTATCTAACAGCATTTAATGAACATAGACCAGGAATGCTACAAAATCCGATTACACAGAAATATATGCACCCCCCAACAATGAAAAGATATTTAGCCAGAATGTCAGTAACACCAAAACTGAGGACTCCTGTCTGAAAGCATAACAATTACAGACAATCACTGTATATTATCACTTGTATCACTTGTCTTCTCGTTGTTCATTGATTTGCTCAAGGGGGGCACCAGTAACATCTCCATAAGTCCTGTCACATGCTGTGCAGCCCAAGGGCTTCTGCTCACTCCAGAAACACTTAGAGCCTCAAATCATTCCTTCAGGTCATGGAAATGAGGTCTATAATTATTACTAGTTTTTGGCATATCAAATACGACATGGGCAACTTGCCAGACTCTGCTGTGGGGTGGCATACTCTCGTTAATAGGCTCTCAGTTTGTGCCCTTACTGATGAACCAAGCGGCAGTGCGCAATGGGGAAAATTGATTTTTTCTCTTGGGTGGAGCTCTGATGAGTTGTGGAGTCCGGATGTTGAAAATTGCTGCCTACCCTCATGGTGTGTGGGTTCCTCTGGCTTCTTGCGATGCTCTATTGGGATGAAGGGCCAGGGTTAGAACCCGCCTTCTCTCCCTGATGCCTTATGATCAGCTGAGCACAGGGAGAGCTGGTAGAGCTCTGCCCTGTCTATTTGAATCTCTGGTTCAAGCATACCTAGACTTGATATAGGCTTCAGTGTAGGGTAGGACTCTGATGAGCATGGCTTGAGATTAGCTGTTCTCTAGGGTGGAGTCTGAGGAGTTGTGGAGTCCGGATGTTGAAAATTATATCACTATCAATAAGACATTTTAAATTAAAATTATGTTCTCAGTAAACAGAAGCATAAATCCCGCAGTTTAGGAAATTGTTCCACTATGTGAAATTAAGCACAGAATAAATATTGTGTTGACTCTTTTGTTCTTCAACTTAAAATTACCAGATCTAAATCTGATTGGGAAAGTAGGATTTTTTAGGGTTAAAAATATTTGTATTCAGAGAAATTATAAGTCAAATTTATTAGATCAAGCCCCCAAAACAGAATGAAGGATATGTTTTCTACACAACATAAATATTTATTTGTTCCCCCACCCCACCAAATGGGACTAGGGTGGACCTAGAAACTCTGCTCCCTTACTTGAAACACTATCTTGCTATCGTGACCTTGATGAAATGCCTTGATGGTTTCTATAAAAAGGAAAGCAAATGTGAGCAGCAACTAGTAGTAGGAATCCCATAAATGAGTTGGTACTTAAAAATATTTCTTGGGAGAATGAGTGGATAGGAAATATAATGCAGGATCAGCCAGTTAAGATGTTTGTCTTCTCTCTAAGCTTTTCACTCACATTTAAAGTAGCGTTGTGTTGCAGGACTCATAAGGGCCACTGCATCTGCTCTGAATTGCCTCCCTGCAAATCACTTCGTAGATAAGGGGGTAGTCTAAATGTGGCAGATTATCTGACCATGTATGCTGTACTAGCTGGTATAAATATTCTCCCATGCTACCACAATCATCATGGGACTAGCTAGATCTTACCAGCATATTAGCCTGGCCATGTAGGACCCCTAAGTAATTAGACCAGAGAGAAATGCTGTTTGCTTCCAAGCAAACAAGCATGGCTCCCTGATATACTCAGAGGCAACTAAAATACAAAACTACAATGGAGTAGAAGAGACTTGTGAAGGCTTGGAGAAATATTTAACTGGCATTAGTATTAATCTTTGGTACAGAGACATGCCATCTCAGAAACCCCCTTCTCTACCCTATAAAGGCATTTCCAGGCAGATCTTGGCTCAAAACATTAGCATACTAAAGGGCCTAGGTGAGGTGCAGGAGGGATTACCTAAGGGCATTGGACCCTCCCTGCTTTCCATAACAGTGGGAGGAAGGTCTGAGTTGCAGGGGTATAAAACTAGCCTGTTTCCTCTCTCGCACGCTTCTTTTTGGGCTCTCGTTTTGTGAACGCTCACCCTTCTTGGAAGTCTTGTCTTCTTCTCCTTTTACAAGGCCTTTACACGTGGTGGCCGCCATCTTGGCCTACACGTGGCTGGGGTTCTAGCCTGGAATCCTAAGCACCGGGCTTTTCCTTTTTGCTGATTTGTATGCCTGAACCTGTGACAAGTAAAGCCTTTTTAAAACTGCATTGGATTCCTGAGTTTTCATCCATTCCTCGCCGGCTTCGGAGGTAAAAGGAAACTTCGCTTCCCGGCACTGTCGGGGACCCCGGCAGAGCTCACCGACAGTGCTGGTGTTCTACAAATGTGTTACATCCTTAGATATATAGGATGTTAGCAAAGTTCACATTTTGTTATTAATGGAATGGGATTAGGAGGAATATATTTAAGAATTGAATAAAATGAACCATATTCTTATTTTTCTGCCCTCAAGGTGTTGCAGGTATGGTTGCAGTGCCCGGCTGTGTCTGCAGGTGGCAGACAGGAGACAGGCTTGTCTACACCCAGGGCTCTGCTCTGTGGGCCCTGGATGGTTGATGGTCTGACATAGAAAAAAGACTGGGCCCCCTGGAATGAGCCCAGAGCCACGTCAGAGCCTGGCAAGCTACCTGTGGTGTATTCAATATGCCAAAAATGGTAACAATAATGAACCTCATTCTGAACAAATAAAGACATTACTGGTGCCCTCTTGAGCAAATCGATGAACAATGGGAAGACAAGTGATACAAGTTATTTTTATTTTTACCCAACTGTCATCTTCCATGGCCAACACCCTTCCCCCACCATTAAATCAACTTTTGTCTTTCCATAACTCTGGGGATCATGTGGTGCTGCAGAGCTGAGGTCATCTGCATGCAAGGCATAAGATTTAACTCCTGCACTATCTCTCCATCCCCAGTTCATGCATATTTTATGCATTTCCAGGTAATTGGGATCTTCATTGGTTCCCATCTCACCTCAATATCACTGTCACCAGCAGTAGCAGTTCTCTAAGGAGTTCATTCTGTGGAATATATGGTTCCATGGGATCATTATTCTTATACTGACCAGGATTTTATGCTTACTTAAAACTAGAAAACATCACATGAAACAATACTAGACATTTTGCTAAAATTTATGGCATTTCGGTCTTTAATACTGCATATTTGCACTGACATCAGTATGCGTACTTCCAAATTCATTAGAAGACTGACACTTGTTCTGTTCAAAAAAGTATATTCTGAAAGTAGCAGCACATTAAAGAACAAAGACATCCCTTTTAAAGCGACAAGAAGCTACAATGCCTTGCTTTCAAAATGACCAATCCACATACTGAGAAGAGGGTCTTCCATCTGTGACCTCATTTAGTGTCACACTCAGTCTATTAGTGTGTTCATTTTAATATGGGTGTTCATATTGCAGGCTCCACCTTACTGGGAAAAGTACTTCAGATGGAGTTCAGCAAATACTATAAATTTATCTCATATTATACATATCAATAGCAGTCACATCTGAAGGGCCTTGAAGTACATTTATTAATACATAAAATATACTTAAATTATATATGTACATTTATTAATGCATAAACATATACCTAAATTAATTATAGTAATGAATTAATATACTGAATCAAGTATAATTCAGTATATGATATGTTGGCAATTATCTCCACAAGACTATACAGTGAGACTATTGAACTGAAATCATCGCCAGGGAGTAATGTAACAGCTCAAAAGAGGGCTGAAAAATCTAGACCTAAGAATATCAGAGAAGAATTATTCAAAGAATTGGAAAATCCTTGATATCCTGGGAGAATCTGAAAAGCAGGAAAAGGAAAGTGTTATCAGTCAGATTCCCCAAAAGGAGGGAATGATACCTAAATGTGGAGACATTAATTGCATTGTAGAAATTCTTCCCTTCAGGCCAATGGAACAGAGCTTTTGAACCCAACATAGGTTAATCATTGACATAACAGGATGACCTCATGGGTTACCAAGAGTTCAAGACAGAGCATAAGGTAAAAATGGTTCCACAGACCAGGTAAACAGGACCTGAGTAGAATGCTAGTTACATCTACTCTAAACAACAAAGATAAAAAAATTATTAGTATAAGGTGTTTGTGAGGCACTAAGAAAACAAGGAAGGTATAGAACAAGATTATAAATGAGGCACTGAATCAGGCACACATAGGTTGAAGGGAAGATCCATGGACACTTTTCAGAAGCCTTTCAAGGGAGGTAACTTACGCCCTAAGGTAGAGCCCCACCCCCCACTCTGATATAATATGCTTTGAATGTGACCTACTCGGTGATTTGATTGCCTTTTTTCCTATATCTGATTTTATTGCTACCATCCATCTACATTCTACAACCAACACTAACAGAACCTTTCTAGCGTGCTGAGGTTTCAAATAAAAAAACTACATGTGCAATTTGCTTTTACTCTTGCATCTTGTTGGCCTCTGGGATGGTTTTCCTCTAAAACTCTTTTCTTAGACAAACTAAATGATCATCCTTAGGGAACTAGAGAATAAGTCAGATATGAGATATGATAATGTCTAATATTTGCAAGCTGCAAGAGGAAATGAGTCAGTTGGAAAAGATAAACAATGATAACTCAGCTGAATATGACTAAGATGTTAAAAATAAGGTGTGTTTATAAGTGAATAAACTTCCTGCTCATATTACTTCTCTCCAGAGAGATGGAAGGGGGACAGACCAAGGTCATTGGCATCCCATAAATCTCAGTCTATGTTCTACTGGTCAAGTACAGTCATGAGAGGTTACTCGTGGGGGCCCTACACTGCTTGGTTGTATCAAGATTATGCCAGTGCATGGAAGAGTCTACCAATAGGTCCTTGCATTCATTATTAGACACATTTAATTTTATGCATATGATTATATATTTATATACATATAATTATATATTATATATTTATTATATATGAAAAAGATTTTTAATGTTCATTTTGGGTACAAATATAGCAAATCTAGCATCTTTTCAAATATTATGTGTTTGAACATTAAATTAATGAGATACCCTGTGTGGGAGGACAAGAACTCAAGGGAAGGAAGAAGATGATGAGAAAGCGAAGTAATGGGCGAACATGAGTCAGGGAACTTGGGCACACTGCTGATGTGGCAGAGTGGTGTAACTATATAGTCAAAGCACAAACTCAACAACACTGAAAACATGGCATTTAAACTACAATCACTGAACTTTGGAATGTGCCTGTCAAGGTGGCAGGCAGATGAAGGCACAGAGTTTAAGATGGAGCATAAAAACGCTGGTGGAGGGAAGTCGACACTGGAAGATGGATTGATGTTTGAATATTGCATGCCTAAGACTCAATAACTTTAAATGTATGGTTCTTTAATTAAATAAAACTCTTTTTAAAGAAAGAGACTCTTTGGGCTAAAATTTATGCTAACAATGTAAGATACATTCATTTTGTTTTTTGCCTTTTTTCTGTTTTTTTGTTTTGTTTTTGTTTTTTGGGGGGCCACACTTGGTGGTGCTCAGGACTTAATCCTGACTCTGTACTTAGGGATTCCTGGCAGTTCTGGGGAACTATGTGGGATGCCAGAGGTCAACATGCTAGCAGCATGCCAGGCATGTGCCTTACCTACTGTACTCTGTATCTGGCCCCAAGATGAATTCATTTTAAGTAGCTGTTTTTCCAATGTAATTAATCTACTTAAGACTCAATTTTCGCATCATCTTACTTTTGCTTACTTTTGGCTCCTTCTTCATGAAACACACTGGGATGAACAGAGAAAAGTGCATCTTGCTAGTCGCAGCCTCAGAGGAGGATGCAGTGTACCTGACATATCTCAACTGTCTCTCAGTACTTCACCTTGCCTGATGCCCTGAGCTTCCCCTATCGACATCCTCCGATTTGGGTAACCCTATTTCTAGTGCTGATCACAAGAGCTGCAACACTCCCAAAATCCACTTCTACAAGTGATCACCAGGTCTTTTCAATTATCCGAAAGAATCATACTTATTGCAGTGCTTATGCGTTTCTTAACCATATCACATGCACTGTACTGTGCTACTTGTTTTATTAGATTCCTATGGTTTTTACTTTCTATAAAACATGTAATTGATGATGGTTACCCCCCCCCCTAAGGCCTGGTTTTTATTATGTGATTTTGCATATTGTGGTGATTTTAGGAACATATATGTTCAATCACAGTTGCAATGACAGTTCCTAAAAGTACCTCTGAGCAGTAGCAAAGGAGGGGGGGAGCACTAGAATACAGAGAAAGAATTGGAAATCAGTAATGCGAGAGAAACTCTCTTTGCACTGTATTACTCTTAAGATGTGTTCTCCAAGAGAGATAGCTCTGAGAGATAAAATAGCATTAACCAAGCACTGTGACAAAGAAATCCAAATTTGAAATTTTCGATTTTCTTGTGCTGATAAAGCCCTAGAATACAGGTAGTACAGAATTGGAAGAGACAAGTCATTTTCAACTAAAGCTACAATTCACATGTCCCTCAGTCAGGGTCCTTCCAGTGAGATGAGATTATATAGAGGATCTTGTAGGAAACTTAACTTTTAGAAAATGTTTATTGAAAGTTTAATGCATGAGTGAAAAACTAGAATATATGAACAGAGGGGTGAAGGGAAGATAAGTAGGGGAAGGATTTTTTTTTTATTTTTGGGTCACACCTGGCAATGCTCAGGGGTTTCTCCTGGCTCTGCACTTGGGAATTACTCCTGGTGGTGCTCAGGGGACCATATGGGATGCCAGAGATAGAACCCGGGCTGGCATGGGCCGGCCGCATGCAAGGCAAATTCCCACCCGCTGGGCTATTGCTCTGGCCCCATGGAAGTATTTTTCTTATAAAGATCCCAAGTGGTCTGAATCTAAATGTTAGGTGAATACCAAGCCACAAACTTGGCAAGTCAAGCTTTTGGGTAAAAACTATACAGGAGTCTCTGGGAAATATCCCATTTTTTTTGCTTTCATTGTGTACCAAACAAAATCCTCTAATTATTGTTGCTATCTCCTGTGCTGTAAAATATTTTATCGGTTGCGCCACTTTGCAGCATTTTGTTTAATGCTCTTAACCATCATAAATGCATCCACTGTCTGCCAATGTGGAATAATAAAGAATTATTATGTGAGTGACGGATTTACTTTTTAAAAAACAAGAAAGGCCTCTAAACCTGGAGTTTTTTGCACCATATAATGTGCATGAAAGAAATGAGCATCAGTAATCACTGTCAACAGCCTCTTGTAACTAAGAATTGAATCATTTATCTGTCCAGCATGTGTAAATTATCATCATCGTCTATTCCACAGGAGGGCCTAACGGCAATTTATGTTATAAAAATAATAAGATATGAGAGTTTAATAGAAATCACTTCTTGTTGTGCTACCTGGGAATACCAGGCTTGAGCACAAGCAAGATTCACCTTGCCCACAAATGAAGGCGTGCCATCTAGCTGTTTATAGTTTGCTTCCTTATTCATGTATTTTTTTCTTACTTCTTCTAACAAAACTAAGAGCAAAGAGCTTGCTTACGACATTTATAAGATGACCTTCTCCTACCCGCTTCAAGGATACTTTCCTTTATGACCAACAAAGATAATGCCAGGGAGCAAATGAGTTCTAAGAGCTGAATAATTGTAACTGTTCTGACATCCTCTGAGAATATTATCAGGGCTCGAAGTTGTTACATATCCATCATGTCTTTTCTGGGTGATTCTTTGGGTTTTGTTTTCATTTTCCCTAAACTAGAGAGATTTTAACTTTAAACTTGCCACAGTCCTTGGAGTATGCTACTGTTCTATTTCCTTGACCTTGGATATACATAAATGACTTTGGATACTTCAGAGAAAGATTTTGGGAAGGAAATACTTAGGTTTGTAAGTTCTTAAGTATGTGGAGTGAATTATTTTTCTGTGCTTTTGAATGTGCCTTCTTGCCTTAACACTTGAGGACACTGAAAGATAAAATGATGTTCATGGCCTTATGGAAAAGCATATTTACTTTTAATCCCAGGTAAATTTCCAAAACAAGAATTTACCATGTCAGCTAGAATTGAAGGACACGGTCATGGACTGAAGCTATAAGATATGATATGTTTTAGGGGCCAAGAAAACTGGTACAATCTTCGGAGGACAGAAAGTCATCTTGTACCATTCCACTCATTGATATTTCTGTGTTGTTATGTCCTCAAAATGAAAACATTCTTTGGAAAATGCAAATGTGTCTAAGAGAAGATGCTTCCTTCTGAAAGTCTTGTAAATAACATGCAAATAGAGAATCTTTTCTTTTGGAACTTCTGTGAAGTCAAATAAGTAAAAGAAAGCAATTCTACTTTCAATATTTTTCCCACTAAATATGTGCCTACATGCAGAAAAGTGGTTGCAAATATCATCTTGTAGGATTCATTATTGACTAGTGACTGCAAACAACCTAATGTCCTTTATGATGGACGGAAGAGCGTACCATATGCCATAATAGGCTACATTTGAAAGGAAGGAATCATCTATGTACTTAATCAGTTTCAGAACTCCTTCACCAACCGAAAAGGGTAATCGTCTCTGCTGGTTCTTCACTGATCACTACAACTGTAGCCCCATGTCCCAATACTTCCTATCTCTGACTCCACTTTTCTCCATAGCAATACATGAACGAGAAGCCATACTGTTATTTAAACTATGTAAATATACCAATACATATATGACTGCATGTATAATAAATGAATGTAACTATACAAGTGTAAGCATTACATAAGTTTTATATAATTTTTTTTTTCTCCTCAATCACTGAGAATAAGAATTGTGTCTATTTGCTTAATGATGTATTTATAGAAGCTAAAGCAGGAAGACATATAGTAGGCATCAAAAATATTTGGAGGTTGGAGCTGGAGTGATAGCAGAGCAACTAGGGTGCTTTCTTTGAACATGTTCAACCTGGATTTAACGCCTTATCTCATATGGTTTCATGAGCACCACCAAGAGTAATTCTTGAGTGCTAAGTTAGGGTTATCCCCTAAGATTCACTGGGTGTGGCTCCCTAAGCCAAATAAATATATTTGAGGGTACCAGGAGATAGTAGAGCAATGAAGGCACCTACCTTGCATGTGGTCACTCTGGTTTAATCCCTAACATTTCTTTGTCACCCAAGGACTGCTGGGTGTTTCCCCTGAGGCCACTGGTCAATTCTGGGATAGTTTAGGTAACAATTAGCATTTCAAGGCTAACCAGTAGGGTATCTTCAGATTGTAGCACTCAAATAACAATTGGTTACCCGCATTCAAAAAAAGTAGCCCCCCAATTCCTTGAGCATGGCTTTGAAGTAAGATGCCCCCAAATAGAAATAGATTTTTGTTTACTATATGAATATTTTATTTAAACAAATTATTTCAGAATCATGACTGTAGCCATGACATGGTGATATTAGCATGAACTTTAATAGAGAAAGAGGAATAAGATATAGATAATAGCAAATTTATCACTAAATATTCCAGTGAAGATTATTGCAGCAGAAATAAGTGCATTCTTGCCTCACTAACAAGAAATAGAGAAATGCCTGCTTGCCAGTGTGTACTTTTAAAAATAGTAGATTCAAGAGAATGCTTCAGGGAAGTCACAAAATGGGACATATGTATAATCCCTTTGCCTTTCAAGAGTTAGTTATTCTAGAGTCAAATATGACATGAGTAAATAATTTGGATTACAAATTAATAAAATTTGAGAACAAAATTATCACAGGACTAAATCTTGGGATATTTAAAGTTTGATAATTAGATGAGTCTCATGGTAAAGCAGTTGTCCTAGCTGCCAATTCTACAAAGAACTATACACTTAACTGTGCCTTTGCTATCACTCTGGAACCCTCCAGAAGCCTAGAATGTTTGCACATTGCTTAGCTTCACAGATACCTAGCATATGCATTTACAGTATAGAATCCAATACCTGTGGATAACTATCATTTCTCCCATACTGTTTTCCATGATACATACAGTTATCTTATTTATATGTTAGATAGAACATTATTTCTTTGATTAAAAAAAATCTAAAGGTATGTGTTCCATAATAAGTTAATATTATTAATTCTAGCATCCACTGTAATTTATTGAGGGCACCTATCAACCTATAAGACTATATCTAGAAAACAGTCTATCTAGAATATGATCTCTTCAACTCTAGTTTGTAATCAGGCAGAATTTTTTACCAGTGTTGCCAGGTCTTCTGAGTTTTTGTGTGTGTGTGTGTGTGTGTGTGCATGCACACGTGTGTGTGAGGGGGTGTTTTATTAAAAAAACCTAAAAAAACTTTAGAGTTAAAATTGCTCACTTTAATTGTCACATTAAAAATTATATATAACCAAGTGGGATTTATCGCAGGTTTGCATGACTAATTTGGTCTTCAAAGATAAATCTCTGTAATTTGTCAATTTATAGTATTAGCCTACCAGATACAGGAAAGGGGATTAGACAAAGAACAGCACTATTTCATGACAAAAAATTCTCAAAACATTAGGACTAAAAAGTGTACTTAGAAAAGCATTTTTTAAAAACCCTGCAGCCAACAGCATATTGAATGTTTCCTCCACAGGAGACCAGGGACGAGTCAAGGAAGTCCAATGTTGAATTTCCATTCAATATTGTACAGAAAGCCCTTACAAGCCCAATAAGTCCATAAGAAGAAGTAAAGAGCATTCAGCTGGAAAGAAAAATAAGACCATCTCTAGTCACCAGCTATATGCTGTTTTACATAGGAAAAAAAAAACACAGAGAATCTAGCAAAAAAATAAAATCTGCTAGCACTAATGTCTAGGGTGTTTGCTTTTATGAAACCTACCTATCCTTCCCAAGATCTTTCACATTTATACATTGTATACAGTTCTAGACAGGTTCTAACTGATACCAATAAGCCTAGCAAGAAGCCAGAGCAAACCACACATCATGCAGTCAGTCATTCGCAACATCCAGACTCCATAGTTCCTCAGAGCTCCATCCAAGAGTAAACCTGATCTTCTCCCCTTTAAGTTTCATCAGTAAATGCTCGAGATGAGAGCCTTCTACTGAGACTTCCCCACCTACACGGCAAAGCCTGGCAAGCTACCCGTGTTTTATTTACTTGTTATGCCAAAAACTAGTAACAATTATGGACCTCAGTTCCATGACCTGAAGAATGGTTTTGGGCTCCTCCTGTACCTGGAGCAAGTAGATGCCCTTGGGTTACACTTGCTTTGGACAAGACTAATGGAGATGTTACTAGTGCCCACTCAAGCAAATCGATGAACAATGGAAAGACAGTCATACCTGGGTTTAATCCCCAGTATACCCTATGATCCCCCAAGTACCACCAGGAGTGATTCCCTGAGCACAGAGCCAGGAATAACCTCTGAGCATTGCTGTGTCTGGCTCAAAACAAAACAACCACAACAATAAAACCCACCCAAAAATGCCTGCTATAACTAAGAAATAAATTTAAAAAGGTTGTAAAATAGAGGCAGGGAGATGGTATATAGTAAGGCACTGCCTTGCATGAGGCTGACCTGGCTTCAATCCTGCATTTCATATGGTCCCCTGAGCACAGCTAGGGAGTGATTCCTTGAGTGCAGAGCCAGGGAGTAACCTATAAGCAGAGCCAAATAAGACTTAATAAAGAAAAATGAATATAGAATGAAATATCAACATGTATTATCAATTGCATTAGCACATGCTAGTAATAAACCAGAAATTTCAAATAAAATATTTTAGAATGGTGCCATTTGCAATAGCTTTAAAATAAAATAATAGACACAAATATTAAAAATGTTTATGGGATCTTATGTTGGGAACTGAAAAATGCTGATGAATGATATAAAAATCTAAATAAACAGAGAGACATACTGTGTTCATGGAACAAAAGAGTCAATATAGTTAGCAGTCAGTTTTCCCCAAATCAATTAACAGATTTAATTCAATCTCAAAGTCCTAGCCAAATTTTCTGTAGATACACAGTATCAATTTTAGGATATCTATGGAAAGTTAAAGGAATTAGTATAATCAAGATAATTTTGAAAAGAACCAAATTAGAAGATTAACACTACTCAATTGAAGACATGATACAAAGATATATATCAATATAGTGTGATATTGGTGAAAAGACACATATGCCAATGTAATAAAACAGAAAAAGTTAAAAATTGGAGGTAGCAGAAAAATTGGGTCACTTCATCTTTAACAGTGGTAATTATCATTTCTGCGACTAGCACTGAGAAGAAAAATAGACAAACCTTAACCCACACATCACAGTAGATAAAGCAATAATTGATTCAAGTATCATTTAATACTATGAAACTTTCTAAGAAGGAATAAGAGGTAAAGCATGGCAGCTTTGGACATTATCTCAATACGTAAATAATTAAGACTAGATGATAAGAGGAATAAAAAAGAAAACTTATGAACTTTCACCTTTATATAAACTTTATAAAAGGTAAACACTTTTGTTTTTTCCACCTACCCATCAGGAACATAATTAAGAGAATAAAAAGGCAAGCTATAGACCAGGATAAATTATTTGTAGGCACTTGAATATAGAATATATAAAGAACTCTTAAACCACAATAATGACATTCCTACCAACAATGGATGAGAGTCCCCTTCTCCTCTCATGTATGCCAGCACTCATTGTTCTTGCTTTTTTGGATGTGTGCCAGTCTCTGTGATGTGAGATGATATCTCATTGTTGTTTTTATTTGCATCTCTCTGATTATTGGTGATGATGAGCATTTTTTCATCAGCCGCTTGCTATTCGAAGTTCTTCTTGGAAGTTTCTGTTTATATCTTCTCCCCCATTTTTGGTGGGGTTGACTCTTTTCTTCTTGTAAAGTTATACTAGTGCCTCATATATCCTGGATATTAACCCTTTATCAGATGGGTACTAAGTGAATATTCTTTCCCACTCTGTGAATTGTCCAAGGATCATGCTGAGTGAAATTAGCCAGAAGGAAAAGGACAGATGTAGAATGACTGCATTTATTTGTGGGCTATAAAATAAATAGCATGATACCAATATCCAAGGCCAGGCAAAACATGGTCTTGTTAATGGGTGGAATCTACCGCAAGTGTGTGGGAGCCAGAGGTTAGGTAAGACAGGGAAGGAAACAGTGTGCTAATAATCGTTGGAAATGATAATACAAGCCTAGAACTGACCATTGAATATAGGCAAAAGTGATATACATGACAACCTCTAAATGTATGTACTGCAAGCCACAATGTGTAAGAGAGAGATCGGTAGATAGATAGATAGAGAGAGAGAGAGAGAGAGAGAGAGAGAAGGCAAAGTGCCTGCCATAGAGGCAGACTGAGGGAGGGGAGGGAATCATGGGACATTGGTGGTGGGAAGTGGGCACTGGTGGAGGGATGGGTGCTAAAATACTGAAACCCAAACATGAACATCTTTGTAATTGTATAGCTCATGGCGGTATAATAACTAAAATTTATTTATTTATTTTTTATTCTAGATTTTATTTTTCCCACTGTTTACATGTTGATTTTTAATTTTTTTAAATTTGTAATATACCACTGTGATATATACAGTTACACATATACAATTACATACATTTTAATATACCACTGTGATATATACAGCTACAAAGCGTTCATATTTGGGTTTCAGTTCATATTGTGGCTTGCATACATACATTTAGAGGTTATCATGTATATCCTTTTGCCTACTTTCAATGCTCAGTTCTATGCTGGTATTATCATTTATAATAATTATTAGTACTCTGTTCCTTTCTCTGTATTACCTAACCTCTGACTCCACACACATTTGCAGTAGGTTCTGCCCACTGACAAGACCTCCTGATCCATGTTTTGTCTGGCCTTGGATATTGAGTGTAGCTTGGGTGGTGTCTGAACATAGTCTCTAATACCAATCATTAGATCCACATTCCAGGTTGAGAATCACTGGGAAGGTCCAATATAAAAATATATTTTAATTTTTTTAAATTTAAATTAGGATTCTATAGTTTACAATTCTATTAATAGTGGCATCTCATGCACGTAAACCCAACACCACACCCATTGCCATCTCATCCTTCCCCAACTCAATTGTGTGAATCAGTCCTCCCATTATGTTGCCTTTGAACAATTGTTGCTATGTAACATTGTCCCACATATGAGACATCATTTCATAAAAATACATAAGGTCTGGAGAAATAATGCAAGGAGTTAGGTACCTGCCGTACACATAGTTAACGCTATTTTGATCCCCAGAGCCACATATGGTCCCTGAGTAACTTTTAAATGCAGAGCCAGAATTGTCCCCTAAGTTCTCCTGAGTGTGGTAAAGGAAAATCCAAACTTGTATATGTCAATGACCCTATAAAAGAGCACTCAATATATGATCCAGAAATGCTATATATACATATATATATATATATTTGTGTGTGTGTGTGTGTGTGTGTGTATGTATGTATATAGGAGAAATTAGTATGGTTTCACATACTCACAAAATGAGTATGTGAAATGAGTATTTTATATATATATGAGAAATGTGTATGTTTTCACATACACACAAAAAATTGTTCACAAATGTTTATGACAGTATTATTCATAATTGTCATAAACAAAATAGCCCAAAAGTACTTCTTTTGGTGGATGGGAAAGATAAACTACGGTACATTCATGCAACGGAATAATACTGAGATAAAAAGAAACAACTGTTGACAAACACAACATGGATGAATCTTTATTGTGTTAAACAAATAACTCAGTCCACAAAGTTTACATAACTGCATAATTGCATATTTACCAAATACCAGAAAAGGCAGGTCTATAGGCATAGAGGAAATCAACAATTACTAGGGCTCAATTACAAAGGGCAAACATGAAAAAAGAATTCTTTCAAATATTGCACTTGTCCTGTATCCTGCCTGCAGTTGGACAAAATAATTCAAATTTCTCAAAATATATAGCACATGACACCAAAAAAAAATTACACAACTTAAAAAAATTTAAATATGAGCAAATTATTTTTGTCAATGAATTAAAAATACGTGACTCTACAAATGAAATCAAGTTGTGCTGTGGAGACCAAATGAAATCTATGTACAATTGCAATCCCTTTGCTGAACCTCCAATCCACAGACTTCCATAATCTTTTCAGAAGAGACTCTGCTTAAAATCTCAATTGAGGGCCTGGAGAGCTAATCTAGGTATTAAGGTACTCACCTTGCCTGAAGCTGACCCTAGTTTGAAGCATCTCCAGAAGTCACATCTGAGCAAAAAACCAGAAATTGGTCCCGAGCATCATGGCCTAAACACAAACAAAAAACAACAAAAAAGCCCTCACTTGATTCGATTTCTTCCAAGGAGACCCAGAAGGATAAGACACTGTGTCACTATTTGTTAAACTACCAAAGAAGCACTAGCTGCAGTTCCATAGCTTGTCCAGTCAGTGCTCACACTGAAGTCAGACACCTGTACGACCCCCTAAAATATAACCAAACTCTCAAACGCAATTATTTTTTTTTGAAGAATGACAGGCTCAAGAAATGTACCTCCAGAGAAAAAAGACAGACTCCTGAAGATACAGCATTTACTAGAAGTATATTAAAAATTATGACCTCCACACACAAATCATTGAAAAAACAGACATAGAAAGATTTAACTGTTGAAATAATTCTGTCAAAAAAATTAGCAGTGTTGCAGGGAAGGCTGTGGGCCCTGACGGGTCCCCAGCAGACGCATCTGTGCAAGGCTGCTATTGATTCTGAAACAATCTTGCACATGATAAATGAGAATGTGCTTAGGAGAGGATTCAGTCATGAGAGCCCCCAGATCAATCAGCTTGTCAACAGGCAGACGAAATTCAATTTTTATTCTTAGTAAACTCTTATTTGTGGCAGACCATCGTTTCTGAGGAAATTGCTTTGCAAAGGCCGAGGGCAGGCGTGAGAACATGGGAAAAGATAATCTTTTC
This sequence comes from Cryptotis parvus, assembly GCA_021461705.1. Taxonomy (NCBI): domain Eukaryota; kingdom Metazoa; phylum Chordata; class Mammalia; order Eulipotyphla; family Soricidae; genus Cryptotis; species Cryptotis parvus. The sequence goes on from JAJIBD010023988.1 coordinate 95,703, forward strand.
AAAGCATGTTAAAAGTGAGGAGTTGAGGGGTATGATTGGGAGTGAAGAGACGTGATTAGGAGGCAGTGGCGGACACAACCTACCTTCATTCCCAAAAAGACAGTCAGGCTGGTTGTCTGCCTCACGCCGTTGGAAAGAAACTCACTTGAAATGGAAACCAGGTTAGCTAGAGAGAATTCTAGGAGTCCAGGACAGAGCAGGAAGTGACCTGTAGTAAAATCTCCTCTTCAGTTATGTCAAGTCATCTAAAATTGCTTCTTTATTAGGTTAACAAATAAAAACCAGCAGTTTCTTATGACCAAGAAAAATAGCTTTTCTTATTTTTCTTTACCATGATGTCTGGGGTTTTGAATCACTTAAAAAATTTAATGTAGACAAAAAGCAGCAACTGTTGATATAATTCTAGTGTTGAAATCGATTAGATAACAAGGCTCCAATATTGGAAATTGATAAGTATAAAAATCAATTTTTATGTAAAAATTGTTATAGCTCTCACAGGATGGTTAAGTCCTTATCTAAAAATTTACTAAGCTATTTGTTCCTAGTTGAGCCTTCTGGGTTACTGTTTTTATTTATTGCTTTTAGGCTTCAGTCTTACTTTCCCATTTAATTTGGCGTATTCCTACCAGAATTTCAGTATTGAGGAACCAGGAAGTGTCCAGAGATTTCAGGATCTATAGTTCTTGGCCAATTTTTTGACATAATGGTGGCTGTGGGAGGTGTACATAGCTGCTGGAGCTTCCAGAAGTATGGAGGGGTGGGAGGAGTCTTCCCACCCTCCCCAAGGAGACCCCAGAGTTCTGAGTCTGGAAACCAGGTTACCTGAAACAATTTACAATTCGGTGTGTCTCTACTGAGAATATCAGTGAAGTAGTGGAGTTGAGCCGTTGGCTTGACTATAGCACTTAGGGTATGGGTGCAGCTGCTGGGGCTTCTACAGGGTGGGAATTCAGCCCACCCACCTCCTGAGGGTGCCTCCACAACTAACAGCAGCAGGGACCAGTGTAAGGATGAATTTTAGCTGCGTGGCTTGCATCTGCTCAGAGATTTAGTTGTGTATTGGTAGAGCAGGGCTGGTGGGGAGTCAGTATAGCGGCAGCTGTGGGAGGTGGGCATCTGAATCACTTTATAACCTGTCAGTCATATAAAAATTAACTTCCAGGGTCGTATCTTAGACCTCCAAGTCCTATCTCTCAGTTCAAAAGTGTTTCTGCTAGAACTTTGCAGCAACTCTTCTCAAAAGAGTCTTTCTCCTCATTTGAAAATGTCACCTTAAGTCCCTGAGTATTTTGGGGTCCCCTATGCTGTCAGACACTGGCAATGAATGCAGTGGCTCTTATTCATAGTGTTATTGCAGTCTGGTAGGCAACATGAACAGGAGACTTATGGCAGTGCCCTTGAAACAGTAGCCAGTGTACACAGCACTGCCCAAAAGATGTTTAAAAATATTTTAAGAAATATACTGGGGGCCTCATGTAATATAGGGCTAAGTAAGTTCTCTGAGGAAGCTGTTCCTACTTCCAGGTCTGAGGGATTGAGTGAGAAAGAAGAAAAACGCAAAGTGCAGGAGGAAAGCCAGGGGTGACTAAAAGATCATTCCAGAGAAGACAGTATGTAGACAAAGAAGCTGCACTGAGAGTTGATGTGACTTGTTAATGGAGACAAGATGGAGCTCCTACATCCAGACATACAAGAACAAGTGGATAGTGTTAGGCAGTTGGTGAGGAAGCAGCCCCAGAGTTTATAAACTCCCATGCCGCAGCACTCATCACTGCAAAATAGCTATTTGTGTAAGGACTTTGCTAAGAATTCTATCTCATACAGGGCCAGAAAACCAGAAAAGAAGAGATTCAGAGAGGGCTATTAGCTATTTCCACACCTCCTAAAGATTCTAGTCCAGATATCCCATTAAAAACTTCTCTATATTTTCTGATTTAAACCAGGCTGTAGAGAAAGTGCGAAGCTGGAGCACAGGCCTCACATACGGAGGTACAGGTAGAACCCCAAGCACCACACGGTCCCTTGAACTCTATTGAGTGCAATCCCCCGCTCCAGCACTCCAATAGCTCCTGAGCACTAGATGTGGCCCCAAACCCCAAATAAGGAAAAAAATAAATACAGCAATCAATAAATACAACAGTCACTACTCCTTGTACTACTTGCCTTTTGACTATTCCCAGGCCTGATGTCCACCCTTGTCCTGCTTGTCTACTGTTCCCTTACTGCTCGTGATGACACATTGGTCTCTGCAGGTACTCCTCAACTCTCGCCACCCAGCCCAGCCTAGGCCACAAGTGTACAGAATGTACTCACCAGGAGGATGCAATTTATTTTGAAGAAGTTGTCCAGCAGCTCTCCTCAGCAATCCGTATACAGTGAGACTATGAGAAATACATGTTATCGCTTCTCGGCCTTTTTGGCTAAGATCAAGTGGAGAAATAAATGTTGACACGGAATCAACCAAGGCACCCAAACTTCCTTCAAAGCATCAAGAAACCCAAGGTAGTCACATCTGATGAAAAGAGAAATAGAACTTGGTTGCCACTAAACTTAGAGAAACGAGAGCCTGATAAGGAAGCTACTCCTTGTGTATAGTTCCTTAGGCTCCATTAGGTGAGAGGAAAGGGACAGTCCCTCTGAAGACAGAAATAAGCAATTACGGAGCATGGAGAGGCTGAGTGGGAGACATTCTAAACTATCTTATTTCCAGTCTCCCATTACCCTTGATCCCACCACCACCACCACCACCACCACTACCAATGAAGTGAGATCCCAGAAGCTCTCATTTCAGAGTCCGAAGTCTTTATTCTTCAGATTGGGATTTTGAAGCAAGATCATGAAAGGCATCTTGTTTACTGGATAATTGGATAAAAGCATAATTCACCTATTTTATGTGGAGCTTTTAATATGAAGACATCCAGATAATGAGTTTAATCATGCACGAAGCATGCAGTTATCACCCAACATCTGAGCCTCAGACTCCAGGGTATCACCTTACAGGCTTTTATTTGGTCAAAATTCAGTGGGCACGATACGCCTTTTCCAGGGACCATATCTCACACTCAAGACCCCAACAGAACATGAAAAGTTCGTGAGGGATGTGCTGTCTGGACTCTGCTTCCCCTACAGGTCTGCTTTTCCGAGAGATTGCGGTCACCGCATGGGTACACCTTGAAGATGGAGGCCGTCAAAAGCGGGGACATAGATATTAGAAAGGAAGATCTGACTGAATGTTCAACGCCTGCAGGTAACTGGTGCCAGAATAGCTCTACCACAAAGCAGAGCTACAAGTTTGATCTTGGGAACAGCCTTATTCACTGTGCAACTTTGCGGGGTTGTAATACACATTTATCAAAGATAGGAGCATCCAATAGTTCAATGGATTAACAGTTTTTTAATATTTAGACATATAATTTATGGGTCACCTTGGTCTCTCTGTCCAAGTTCCATCAAATTGAGCTTACAATGATCTTATTAGTCATGCCACCCTTGGTCACCTGTGCAGTGCACCCAGCTAATCCCCAAACACCAATTAAACCCCTAGCAATAGTGATTCAAGAAATTTTCTATCTGGTTTCTGTCTTTGGTACTTAAAATTTCCCTAGATTATGATGCTTTAATAAAGTATTCAGGAGACATTAGGCAAGATATATGTATATAAATATGTCTCTGTGTTATATGTATAAAAGAAAAAACTCTTCAATTTTCCCTTCTTTTTAAAGTAAAATGTGTGAGTTTAGGACCCCCTGCTGACAGAACTGGGAGTCCTATGACTCAACTCTTTTCTGATATTGCTTGTCAAAGTTAGTATAGATCCCTCATCTTGAGAAACACAACAGTTATAACTGTAAGATAGTTACAATTCCCGGGACAGAGTTAGCATAGACCCCTCTGCTTAAGGACCCTATAAGATATTTGTTAGAACTGTAAGATGATCACAGTTCCCAGGTGGCCAGGGAAATAGTATAAGAAGTTCTTAGTTCTTCCCCCACTCAGGTGACATACAGGTGTTGACTGGACAAGGAAGTGCCCCAAACTTCATAGTTAGAGATGTTTACAGGAGCTACATCACATAGGTATGATCAGTACTAACCCAATATCTAAGCTTGCTCTTTGTGCCAGAAGATGTGGATGGGGTTGAAAGATCTAAAGCTCTCAACTTGGCCTGTCTTCTTGTGACTAAACCCTGATCAGAAGCCACTAAGAGTTGCTTCTTTAAAACATTCTCCTCCTTTCTGGGCCTCATAAGGGTTTGATGAGGGCTGTATCTGAAACAAAAGCAAATGATAAGATAATAGGATACAAAGATGTTTCAAATAGCTCTACCACTTGGAAAATTTCCAATGGTCCTAGAATCTCTGGCCATTACTTGGAACAGACACCAATATATTTGTATTTTTAAATTGTATCACGGAAAATAAATGATTAAATGGTCTTTGAAAATTCTGCTTTTTTGAATGCCACAATCAGTATTTGCTTCATAAAAAGAAATGTATTTGTGATTTTTTTTTTTTGCTTTTTGGGTCACACCCGGCAATCTCAGGGGTTTCTCCTGGCTTTGCACTCAGGAATCACTCCTGGCGGTGCTCGGGAACCATATGGGATGCCGGGGATCGAACCGGGACGACATGGGCGGCCACGTGAAAGGCAAACACCCTACCCGCTGAGCTATCGCCTCCAGCCCCGCATTTGTGATCATTTAAAGCATAAGATTTAGGAGTATTAGTGGTCAGGAGAAATACGTATTATCACCAGCAAGTTCTTCATGCAAATAGGATTATAGATCATTCTCAACGGTATAATGATCTAGTTGTATTAAATACACTATAAAATAAAATGGCACGCATAGCCCTTTACCAAAACATTTGATATCACCTGAAGATGAACAAGGAATTACCAACTCCAGTAGGATCTGCAAAGAAAGAAGCCTTAAAATAAAGGAAAAGATCTTAAAATAAAGGAAAAGTCTCCATTTCCTTTCTGTTATTTGTCCCTTGTCAATGGAAAATCACACAATCTAACTGACTGAGCTCATGCTCTTTGTCCAAGTGTTTGCTGGGGCCCGTGCTTGGTTGTATTAAGAAGCATGACTCTTAAGCCTTTAGAACCTGGAATTCAATTCCTTTATTATATCTACCATAGCCCTTCTCATGTATATATTCCTCAAAATAAAGTGATGATGGAGAACAGAGGTACAAGAGCAAAAAAGGGTATAAGGGAAATTTTGAAAAGATCAAGGATTTTGAGAAAAGAATGCATTCCACTGAGCTGGCTTTGTAGAAAATGGAAGAAGTATTTCAATTCAGGCCTGTGTTCTAACATGAAAAATGACCGTATTCTTTATCCATTAAACTATTAGTACATCCCAGCATTGTGGGTCTTAATAACATTTCCTTAAATAACTGTGAAAGCCTACTGGTTTTATATCTTCAAGGAAAAAAAAAATAAAACAGAGGAAAATATAACTTATTGGACCCAAAGATCTAGCTAATTAAAATTGTAAATGCCAATAATGATAGCTGACATTTCTTTCAACAATGACCAATTATTGCAAGCTCTTCCCCAATAGCTATTAAATTTATCCCTACAAACCCTCATTTTTTTCACATTTGCAATATCTAACACAGATCATTTATCCTAGCCCTTTCCATTAGTCTATGTATAAATATATATTTGAAGAGTGGTATTGCTTATGTTTTGTCTAATTAGAGTATCACATTCAATGTTGAAAGCAATATTAAGTTACATCTAGGAAGATGAAAATATTACATGTTACAAAACCAGAATAAAGCTGGTTATCACATCGGATATATTTTAGTTGTGGAATACACAGTATCTCTATCAATACTCAAATTCTGTTTACTGGAAACCAAAATGAAAAATTTTAGGAAGTGTTTCCTTTATGTTGAAACTTGAGGCACAAGCAAATTGAACATGAGGAACGAATTAAAAGTGAATGTGAAAAATCACTTGCTACTGAAAAAAAGGGTAGAAGTTTGAGCATTGGGAGAAATGATTCTGATTCTGAAGTATCAGGAAGAACATCTTAGAATAGAAGGAGCCCCAAAGGAGGTTCCTGAAAATGTTGCAGAACCCTGGTGCATGCTGGGAGGTGGAAAGACCTGAAGTGAGAACCAAAAATCATGCCTCTCTGACTCTGCATCACAGTGATGAGCAGATTGTCTTCTGGCTCTCATTACTTAATTCAAATTAATCTCAGACCTGTTGAATGGTACAGACTGTCACAAAGCAAAGGAAGGTTTTCTTCGGTTGAAAATATTAAATATTAAGGAAATATTAATTGGGAGTTGTATCACCAGGCAGAGTATTCCACCCGCATGGTAGAGCCTGGAAAGCTACCCATGTCGTATTTGATATGCAAATAATCAGTATCAAGTATAGACCCCATTCCCATGACCTGATGGAATGGTTTGAGGCTCTTTATGTTCCTGGAGCTTCAGATGCCCTTGGGCTATCTTGTATGTGACAGGATGTATGGAGATGTTACTGGTGCCCGCTGAAGCTAATCGATGATCCATCGGAAGACAGTGATACAGTGATACAGTATCACCAGGCAAATCAGGTGACAGTCATTGAGACAATCTAACTATTTTAATTCTGGCGCCCAGCAAATGTACTCAAAGAGGGGAAAGAGACCAGAGTACAATAATTTTTTTTGAGTTCCGAATAAAAAACATGAGATATCTTGAGATATCATGTTTATTGAATAAAAGATGTTGGTGAAAAGCAGCTGTGATTCAGCCATTTTATTGATGAGAAAATCAAGACCTGGAGTAGTCTTTTAATCATCCTTAAAAAAATCAAT